>JABCMJ010036421.1:0-17298 GCA_014822125.1 Arbutus unedo | reverse complement strand
TCGTATTATCATTAATGTATTTTTGGTTGATTTTTTTTCAAATTTATATTAATTTTATTAGATTAATCATTCATCTTGACAAATCAAAAAGTTATTTATTTTAATTGTGTGTTTTTGACAACTTAATGTGTTTGGGATAATTTACTCCTAATTCTTAAATCCCAATTTCACCATCCATGCTAAGCAAGTTATGCACACCAAAGTAAAAGAAAAAGGTACATGGGCGGCTGAATTTTTAAAACCACTAAAGCAATTCTCTATATAAAAAAAAAAAAAGACCCAAAAACTCAAAAAATAAAGAGCATGACTTTCTTGCGTTTTTTTTTTTTTTTCCGAAAGACACACATTGAAAAGGACTACCATATAACCAAAAGGCAAATGCCTCACATGAGGTTGAGGATATTATATGTTCAACTTTTATGAGAATGCCTCTAGACAAACCATGCAAAAGGAGTAGGTCTCCCTTTAGCCCAATACATGTTCAACCTCTTTATGTTAAAAGCTAGCCTCCACCCATTTGGGTATTATTTTGTTCTAAAAGATTTGTATTGGGAAAGGGTTCTGCGCTAATTTTCTCTGAAAGTTTGAGTTGCATAGTCGGGTATAAAGGCCTAGCTGTATAATTATTCCTCCGATATTTAAAAAAAAAAAAAAGTTGGTTGCATAAAATTATTGGACAAGTTATGCCCTTTTTATTTATTCATTAATTTTCCAGTATTTGACTCACCGATGCTACTACACTTTTACAAACAAAATTTGATTGATATTCTTGACACTCCAAAAAAATTATTTTAATCATCAACATGACGTTTAATCAAAATTTTAACATGAATGAACAAATAACCTCAGCAGACTGTCGTTTTTTTTTCTTGACCCAACAAACAGTTAGGCGCAAAAACTAAGGGACAATTTCCAGACAGTTGGTTTCGAGTATTAGACACATATAGAAAAACAATCCAAATCAATTCTTTTATCTTGTATCATCTATATAATGTTACAGGTATTGAAAAAGTAACTATCAATACATTATAAGGACTCATTTGATTCTCGGATTAAAATTGATGGGATTAATAGTTCTGAGACTAATAGTTCAGAGATTTTTTGTCCTAGTACTGTTTTAATATCAGTTAAATCTAATCTCATGTTTAATACCGGTCAAACCTAAAATTGGTGGGTGCTGGTGGTTAGAGACGGCGGAGCAATGATTGGTACTGACGGGATTAAATGAGTCCTACTCTCCCCGCAGGATAAATAGTATCCAAATATAAGTATTATAATAATCCCGACATTATTTGTCTTGATTCAGTTTTGAAGAACCAAACAATGGGATTGCGCGGGATTAGACACGAATAGTCTAATCTCGCGCACCTAATTCACAAATCAAACAAGGCCAAACTTTACTAACAAATTAAAGGTATGCGTCACACTTCAGGTATTTATATGAGACCCACACATATTAAAAATATGAATTAAAGTTTTTGTATAGATTTTTCGCTATTTTTTTTTAGTGTGCATTTGAATGGAATGCTTAAGGGATTCAACTGTCTGAACCAGTTTCACCAACAAGAGAATTGAAGGTGTCAAACAATTAACAAAGGAAACTTCCTTAAAATGAAGGTTAAACAAATTATAGGGTACCTGGAAATGAAGCTGCAGCTTGAATATTATATAAGATGGTCAGAAAATGAAGCAATTGTTTGAGCTAATTAATTGTCAGAAACAAAGAAAATGTAATGGTGATTTGAAATTGAAGCGATCAATGGAAAATATAGGCGAATATTATAAGAAACACGAGAAATACTTGGACAGTTATAATTTAAGAGAGTAAATTGTGGTTTATTGGAAAAAATAAATAAATGATTTCTATGTTGACCTAATATGCTTGGCGGTTAATTAATCCACATATTCCAATTAATCCCTCCACATTAGACATTTGTTTCCTTTTGTTTTTGGAATGGTGTGGATTTGGAATATATGCAATCCAATATGGGACTTGGTATGGTGATTTGAAAGAAACTTGCCAATCTTCAATCTGTTTTTTAGATTTGAACAAGTCAAATATTTTGTACGAAATCTCCTTTCTAACATTCTCTCCCTTTCTCTATCTCAAAATTTTTGATTTTGTATATTTCAAAATATAGACAACATTTGCCCATAGTAAAAGATTATCATGTCTATTGATTTGAAACAAAAATGGCCTGACCTAGTTTATGGTCAAATTGATCATGATTCCATTTGAACATAATGCATGAATTTCATACATTATAAATTGATCATGCATGTACTACATTTGTTCATAATCAATTTTTTTATTATGTCTGTTATTTATGGTCAAAATTGATAACAAATTTGCATAAATATATTGTAAATTTTGTAGGAAAAAATTAATTTGAAGTATAATTGGAATTTCAAAAAGTACATCCGTTAATCATTAATAAAAAATTACAGAACATAATCAAAGTTACATAAACTATAAACTGTAAAACAGTATGTAAATCAATACGAATACGATGCTGAACCGAGTCTTGTGTATTCACAGTCCCCTTAAGATTGATTCGCCCCCTCACCAGCGTCTACCTCCCTGGATAAAACGGTTGAATCAAACGGAGGAACAACGACATTCGTTTACTTGTCGAATTTCACTGCGTTTGTATCTCTCTCTCACAAAAAACCTAAATATAGGATGAAATTGTAGACGAAATTTCAATGTTATAGTCTGAAATTCCAGTACTTGAAACCATTAAATAGGACTGAATTTATAAAGCTCTGAAGTGTCCTTTGAACTGCAAAACGGATAGATTTTTAAATTACATGTATGAATAGAGACATCAATGGAGAGACCTTTGGGTGAACATGATGACATGTATAATAAGACTTTTCGATTGTCGTGAAATCTTTCAGTATCCCAAATTTATTCACCCCAAAGTTCAAAACTCTTTAAAATTTCTAACAAAATTTAGTTACAGTCTCAATGGAATCATGATTAGAATACAACATAATTGACTAGCATTATAAAAAATAAATCATGGTAAATTTGAGTATGAAAAATTTGATAATGAATCAATCTATCATAGAATAAACCAGAGTAAATGGTAAAATAGTTGTTACATTTTTTCAAATTTCTTTCTTAAAATCTGTTGGTCATCAGCTTTGAAAAGACTCTCATCAATTACACTTAAAAGTCAATCCAAAAATCAAAGGGTATTTGTAGATGTATGAATCTTCATAACAATTTTGAAATTCTTCTTTATTATACCTGTAATGCCTCATGTAAACTACTGACTTAATAACTTGTTGGAGCCCAACCATGTGACCAAAAATGCTTAAACCCAAGTTGTTAGTAGTAGTTTAAATGGTTCCTTATATACCCAGGATCACCCATGTAGACTTTCGATATGGGACGAGACATCACAATCTCTCCACCTTTAAGACATTGCACCATTGCAAGGGGCTGAACACTAGAGTCAACACGGCCTAACCCCGGGTCTGTTCTCTAGTGACCAAGCAAAGTCCCGACCTCACATTCGATAGTGTACACGGGTCGCTTTGATACCATTTGTAACGCCCCATGTAAATCACTGACCCAACAACTTGTTGGAGCCCAACCATGTGACCCAAAATGTTTAAGCCCAAGTTATTAGTAGTAGTTTAAATGGTTCATTATATACTCAGGATCACCCATGTGGACTTTCGACGTGGGACGAGACATCACAATACCATACATTTTTCTTAGCCTGCAACCTCTACAATATTTTCTCATAAACATAATTAGATAGTAATCCTCTAACATTAACGCATTCCGAGTTATATATCACATATATTCTAAAAATTCCCTATTGTACGTACCAAAATTTAGTTATAGTTTATCTAATAATAAAATGTCCCACTTTCGGCAACGTTAAGTTAACCCTTTTAAAGTGATTTGTTAAATTAAACAAATATTTAAAAGAAGAATTACTTGTTATTATTAATAAATGCGAAAAATAAAATTCAAAATGCATGTGTAGACGTATACAATACTTTAAAATAGCCTATTACAGAGCAGACTATGGGTAAATGATCCAAGTTTTGTTGAAATCTTTTCCACCATACCCTGATTGCTCTTGCTCATGTTGATCTCTTGCAGCATTTTTGGCTGCTCTTTTACATTTGGCTTGAAATGTCAAGGGTAGAAAATTACTCTATGAGTTGTAATAGTTAATAGGAAGTACCATCCTACAAGCCCAACATAACAACATAGTAGAACAAGATGTGTACAGAACAAATAAAGATGGCACATTTGTTTTATTATTAATCTTTACTTATTGATTTCTAGGAATCTCCTCCTCGAGAATTTTATCTTACCCTCTGATTCTAGCGTAATGCCCTTAGATAAGATTGGCATGTCCTTACCTACCTAGATCTAAGTGATATATCCAGCTAAGTCACCGCTGACCTTGCAAGGAAAGAATCTTCTACCATCCTATCAAGTCAGTTTCGACCTCATCTTACCTAGATCTTACATAAACGTGGCATATCAAGTCCAGCTCAACGTACCTTAATTCCTCCTCGATCCTGTTCAAGACCATCTAATACTCCAATCGTAATCTCCCGAGATCCTTTGCCTAACTTGCACCTCACTAGGTACAGACAATCTCGAGGTCACCCTCAACTATTTCTCCTCCTTCTAGTTGGGACACTTTCATTACATAAAGCAAACATGTCGAGCCCATCCAACAGTATTGCCACAGTCAAGGCCGTCCCAATCCAATTTTATATCCATTAACCCTACTTGTCCCTATATGTGTTCGCATATACATCAACCAATCGATTATTCTTCTATTGTCTTGATCCGAGTGTTGTTCGCACCAGTGTTTTTAACGTTTGAAACTAGATTTTTCCCATGTTCAGCATAACGACGATCATGATATCAATTGGCCAGCATAACGACAGTATTTCATATACTTTAACAACATAGTAACAATGTATCGACAGTTCAACAACAACAACATAACGACATATCAACAACATAATATAGTTGCAAGTTGGCATCCTGCTTTCACGAAATTTCACAAGGACTCATGGATATAATGGTTCTAAGTGTGTGAAGGACCAAGGTTAAATTTTATTAGTTGGACATAATTCCACAACCTGTCCAGTAGCAGCCCAATCGATTGACTACAAATATCAATCAGTCGACCATAAGTTTCATCCGATTGATCGCCTCAATCGGTTGACTGCAAGTCTTAACCGGTCACATGTAGGTTTCAACTGAACGAATGCTTGTTCTCCTGGATTCTTCGATAGACAACAATAGGGTTCAATCCTCATGCATTTTTTTGCATAACAACGACAATGGAATGTAATTAAGAGGTTCAGGTGGTAAGTCTTACATCTAATGTCCGTTTTGGGTGTGCAACAGTGGTGGTTCGGCAACAATTTATCAACGTTTTTGTTTTTTCCTTTCTCTTAACGTCAGTCATTTTTCCCTCTCTCTGTGGCTTTCTGGCATTGCTCTCAGTAAGCTTAAAAGGAAAGCATAACCGGCTTATAGAGAGGTGAGGTAAGTGTGAATGCCATTATCGGTGGAGGAAATTGAGGGGTGGAGGTTGAACCTGGTGGTGGAAAGGAGAAAGGAACCTAGTAGGTTTATGACCATAGGGTTAGGAATATACATCAAAGGTCAATGGTTGAGGGGATTAACAAGGCCACAATTCAGTTTTTCATGAACCTCACTTACACATGTGCACTCACAATCCTCATTGTTGGATCGAAATAGTTCATCAAACCATTGATTTTTTAAAAAATTAAGCATTAAATGTAAATTAATTATTATAAAATGCAACTACATAATTTTAAAATTAATTGTAAAATCTTGGAGTATTACAAAAAAAACTAAGAACATTTTTGTAAGTAAGTTAGGTCTTCTTCTTATATAACACCATCGAAAAATAAGATAGTTGGAGGTTTGGGATAGAAATAACTTAAAAAGTTTTATGGTTAGATATAATGGCTAGGAATAATATTATGAAGGTGGGAGAATCAAGAAAACAAATTAATTAAGTGTGAAAAAAATGAGAAGGATGATGTCATATTTATAGAGTTGGGAGGATCAAGGGTTGGAGTGTGAAAGCCAAAAGGATCGGACGAACTTGGTAAGGAAAAGAGACTAGGAAAGAAAGAGTCATGTCTGAGTACACATGGAGAATACTTAGGAGTTAAGTTTTCTCAGGTGAGATGAATGTTGGACTTCAAATGTCTCTAAAAGATAGGACTGTAATTAATAAGGTTATGAAATCAAAATGTTGGGGAGAAAAACGAGAGACTGAATACCAAGGGTTAGAGAAAAAGAATCCAAGCGTCTCAACGAACTTGGTTAAGAAAAATGGTTAGGGCTACGAAAGGATGAACTTGACTTTTGGGGTTTCAATGTTCATGGATAAGAATAAGAATTGAAGAGTTAATTGGGTAAAGGAGAAGAACAAAAAAATTAATGATCTGATGATACTTGTCACACCATCATACCTGTGTCCTTGAAATTTACGACGTTCAATCGAATAAGTAAACTAATTATTATCAAATTAACCATGAAATAGAAAAGAAGTTTTAGTAAATGATTCAAAATTATTTATTAAATATTTAAAAGATCAAGTCATTACATCAACCGATTAGGAGAAGTCGGGAGCTGCTAAAGAAGACTGTGACAACATTTGGTTGTTCTACCCCAAGATGCTCTATTATTTTATTTTCTAAATAAATGTAAATTTTAAGTGGTATTTCTGTCAATTTTATGTCCACATTTTTAAAAAACTCTGATTTATCTCATTTTTTTATTTTTTAAAATTAAATTATAAAAAGAAATTTCTTTAATTTATGTTTTAATTAATCAAACAATTGAATAAATAATTTTAATTAATATCTCGAGAAATTGGGGCGTTAATATATATCATTGGTCTAGTAACTTTTTAAAGTCTAACTACATGGGCCAAAATGTATAAACTCAAGTTATTAGTAGTAATTTATATAATTTTTTATTGGGAAAAGTTATATGAACCAACATTTTTTTATACCAATATTAGACCAACATCTAAACTCTTTATTCCTAATTACATTTTAATGATCCAAACCGTTCAATGTGTTTAAAACATATTTTTAAGGGTATCCGAGAGAAATCAGCTCAAAATATTACTAGAAATGGCTTGATCCAAACAGTGATTGATAAAACAGTTTTTGTCAGCATTTTCAACCACTGCTTGGATCAAGTCTTTTTCGGTAATATTTTGAGCTGATTTCTCGCGGGTATTCTTAAAAATATGTTTTAAATACATTGAACAATTTGAATCATTAAAATTTAATCACGAATGAAGAGTTTAAATATTGATCTAAAAAAATATTGATCCACAAAACTGACCCCTTTTTTATTTATTCAAGATCACCATATAGACTTCCGCCCAATTCTATTAGATGATGTATTCAAGGGGTGTGGAAGTAGAATTACCTTATTCATCCTATAATAATGAAATACAAATGTGAAGATACTTTTTCTGAAATTTTCCTTGGAGGAAAATAGTTATCGATGCCTAGTCTCAACACTCCCAGGATATGTTTGGGGTTTTGAGATAGGGGGATTTGACGCATCTGTCCAACGTCAACGCCATTAATAGAGACCTTGTCAAGTCATAGCTCACTTAATCTTCGATAGCTCTAGAACTTTTGTGCTGTATTTTTTGAAGGCAAAAGCTAACGACCGCCCCAAGGGCGTTGGCTTAATGTTCAATACGACGTCAGATAGTACAAGTCTGGTTGACAAATTTCAACCAAAGGTCAAGTGTTACAGAAAATTAGTTAGGCTAAACTATAATTACTTTCCTAATGTTTTCTAAATGTTCTACACGGCACCCCTGTTGTAATAAAAGATATCTTGAAAATTTGGCCCAACTTACTTATTATTAACCAAAATTTGTCAATATTTAAAATTTTTTTATTTTTTATTTTTACTTTAAATTTTTGTAGATTATTAGTTTATTTTGATGAAACGAATTTAGAAAATATAAAATTATATTCAAAAGTTAAAAAAAATACTAAAGACAATGAATAACTACAAAAAAAATTATATTTTTAGATTATTTTTGTCTTTTTTAATTTTTTTTTAAATTTGGTCTATTATTTATAAATTTTTTGAAACCTCCTGGAGAGATAAACCAATAATACACAAAAACTTGACGAAAGACAAAATTACAAAAAAAAATTTTAAAAAAATAATCAAATAATCAAGTCAGGCCAAACCAAACCTAAATTTTTATTCTTTTCTTATCCAAACTTAAATCCAATCTCCTTACTCTACTTATATCTATAACTCATTCATGTCACCTCCACCTTCCTAATCTTCTTCTTTTCGCATAATTATTGAATTTAATTTTTTTTATCCACTCAAAAAGTTTATAAAAAATAGGGCAATTTACATAAAAATTTCTTTATCTATAATTCGATTTCACTTAACCTTTTTACCTTTTAGTTGTCTAATGCATCCCTTAATCTTTTCAAATGTAACGATCGATCCTTTTAGATTGACGCAGTTAGAAAAGAATATGATAAATAATCATATACGTTAATCCAAAAAAGGTTGACCATTACATTTGGAAAGATTAGATAGTACACTAAGACAATTAAAAGATTAAAAAGGTTAAGTGAAATCAAGTGATAAATGAAATTTTTTTAATGTAAATTATCCTAAAAAATATTCTTTCCCTGTTATGTACATATCTTAAGGATCTATTTGAGGAACCTAGACATGACTAAATGAGTATCAAAATAAAAGCATATAAATTCTATTCCACTGTGACTTAAATGATTTAGAAGAAATCAATATCTCAATAAATAAATCAAAATTATTATGTATCTTCTTTATCTTATTAGAATTTTTTTAGCTCTAGTTAATAGATTTTGTTTTTTTCGAGACAAATTATTTATTTAATTTTTTTGATAAAAAACTATATAAATACTATCAAACATAAAATTATATTTAATTTCATTAGCAAAAACTAAATTTGTCCAAAGAGAGTCGTAAATGTCCTTTTTTAGGTGGCTGATGAGAAAAAGCATTTAGAGATTACTAATATGTTTCGGTGAGAAATATAGAGAAGTATAAGGGGTAGATGAAAAATGAAAACAGAACATGTGGGTTAAAGTTGTTGTTTTGAAATGAGTATAGAACATATGATTGTTTTGGAATGTGCATAGAAGTAAAATGTCAAAAATGGCGCGTGAACTTAATGAGCTGATCAGTGATTTATTTCTTAACGGACGCCAATTAGGCATCCGATAGCAGAACCCAATAATATATTGACATGTCTAAAAGTGACGGAATTTTCTTTTACCTTTTAATCTTTGGAGCTCTCTTTCTATATAACACAATTGTGTCCATTTAAATTGTAATTTTTATTAGATTATTATCTAATTATTTTTTATCATTATTTGAAAATTTTTCTTAATTTTTTATTTTGCATTAATTTTTGGTTAATTATTAGTTCATCTCGATAAAAAATCTAAAAATCTAAAAATTATGTCTAAAAATTTGAAAAAGACGAAAAATAAATTTAGTCATAATCCATTTCAACTTATTTTTTGTCTTTAGTATTTTTTTTTTATATTTGGTCATAAATTTATACTTTTTAGATTCTTTCCATCAAGACGAACCAACTATCAACTAAAAATTAGTAAAAACATAATAAATACAAAAATAATTAGATAAAGACAAAATATAATATAAATAATTTATAAACTTGGGGAACTTATATTTTAGTCCATTCTCTTAGTGTTTATTATGTTTTCATCCCACGCACTTTAGCACATTAAGTTTGAGTCATTTCTTTTAAATAATACCGAACTTACCCTCTGTTGAGTTTAACCCCAGTTATAATTTAAATCCCTAAACTCACGCTCATAATCCCTAAACACACGGCAACTGGAATAGGAATTGTCATCTCTGGAAAAGGAATTGTCAATCCCAAAAATTACGGAGCCTAAGTTTGTTGTTAAAGATGAGGAATGGTCGTCCATGGTAAATTTGCTTATAACACATACAATGGATAGTTGCGACCAGGAGTATAATATGGTATATTTTATAGAAATGAACAATACCTACGGGTTAAGGGGACACTTTCTGCTATCATGGTAAATTGACGTTTATGTGTAAATTTTCCAATCAAAATCAAGTTCGGCCGTCCACTATAAATTTGCTTATACCATGGTGAAATCGGAGGTAACAAACAACATATGGTAAATTGCCATATTTCATGATAATTTTGTGCGGTAAATAGCAATTTGCATGGTAAATTGCCATATACCTGTCATCCATGGTATATTTGCATAGGTCATGGTAAATTTGGAGGTCAAGCACGGCACCTGGTAAACATGTCAATTTGCATGGTAAATTACGTGACAAATCAATCAATCTACACATTATGGTAAATTAGTAAACATCATGGTAAATTTATAGGTAATCAACATTGCCGGCATATCATGGTACATTTCTCATGAAATTTCCTCACCATCCAATCCGAACAGTCTTCAGACGAAAATACATACGTTTAACGAACAAATCCCTCTCCTAACACTCGGGCTCCGGTGAACCCTAGCAAATCCGAAAACTGTGACTAACAATCATTATGGTAATGGTTCCGGCCAAATCTAATTGCTCAAGGAATATGATTGGAAAACAATCTCAACTGCCATTTCGGTATACATATTTCTAAAGATAATTGTGATCCCATATATTAAGTCTAAAAAAATGCTGCCGATTTAAACTAAACAATTTAAATATTAACTAACCACAGGATAAGATTGCAAACTACTCCTCAAAAGTAATGGCAAAATTGTCCATCCATACAATTATAGGATTAAAACATAAGTTGGAAAAGTGGATGGGATGAAAAATTAAGTTGGAGGGGTAGATAGGACCTTGATTTAAATTATCCTAACTAATATTTTGGATTTTACCATTGGATTTTAAATCCATTAAAGATACAAATGACTGTTGCTAGGCCTTTTAAGTTTCTTCATTGAGGGGATGAGAGTGAAATCCTTTTTATTGAATATTTATATCATCCATTATTACTTGTCCTATCTATCATGGTGTATATATTATATTTATGCAATTCAAGTGTTTTTTTTCTTGTGCTATATACATAGAGTTTTTCTTTGGGTTAAGAAAGTATTGTTTGAGAGTTTCTCACCCTTCAAGTAGTGTAAATTTGTGAGGGCATTTAACTTGGTGGTTGGGTTTGTTGTATCCTGGGGATGGCGTGCACTTCCAGTCTTTTACACCGGAAATCTTCTGTAGACGGCGCGTATCGTCTCAAGAGAGCGACCTAATCCGTGCCTCAATCTCCACCACCTCCTTGTTAGTAATTTCTTGGTTGAAGAAAAAAAGGTAATATTTTTCCATTTTATTCCAACAATGCCAACATATTAGATTGATACCCTCTTTTAGATTACACCATGTGTTAAATGCAGCACATAAACTTTGATAATATTGCGAGCGAAATTATTAAGATCACCTTGAGTTAAATACAATACTAAAACTTAGATAATATTGCAAGTGAAAGAGCAAGTAGAACGATCAACAATTAAAATTCTTAAAGATGGATAACTAAACATAGAGATGAGCAGCAGTCGAGTCTTAACGACGGCAACAATTGGACTCTTCCGACTAGTAGTCAGCCCTTATGTTTACTCCTTGTCCACAGCACCCGGCTTCACACCATTAGGTAATTTCCACTTAAATCCATGTAACATGTTAGCCAAGGTTGACTGAATCAACTCTAGTCCTAGCTGGGAAGCTCCTACCTCCGCCCTGAACCAAAAGGCAAGAGCTCAAAATGGTGCCCCTTCACATCAGTCTTTCAATTCCCTAAAACCCTCTAAGGTAGAAACTTGTTTGGTTCCTCCCAATATCTAGGATCTACCCATACTCCATGCATTTACAAACACAATTGTTCCTTTGCGAATGTCTTAACCGGTAATTTCACAATCTTCAATGGATAAATGAGGTGTGAGGAGCGCAGCAGCCGAGTGAACCCTCATAGTCTCATTCACTATTGCATCAAGGTGTGGAAGGTTTGGAATCTCTTCCATCTATCTCTTCCAATGACTCTGTCAAGCTCTTCCGTTGCTTTTTCAAAGAGCTGCAGCTGTTTTAGGAGCTCAGATATCGTCCATTCCATTGTGACTGCCAATGTATCCGTTCCGCCAGCTATTGGGTCTTGAAGTCAATGAAGAAATAAAGTGATTGTCCACAGCCGGGAGATGGTTTAGATGACAAAAAGTAGTGTGACTAAAACTCATGTATGGATTGAGGGAAGGAAAAAGCATATGAAAGTTTTAATTAAAGGGGAACGGGTGGAAAAGAAAGGGAAGGGTGACATATTTTTACTCAATTGATTTATATAGCAAGAAAGAATTGAGATTTTATAAGTTTTCTTGTATTTAGTTAATCAATAATTAAGAAAAGGAAGTTAAGATTATACTGTGTTTTACTCTTTTAGTTCACTTTTCTTTCATTTTTTGGAGGTGAAGTCATGTGCTAAAATAATTATGCTCCTTTTCCCTCCATTTTCCTTCACACTTGTCCTTTTTTCTTCCTAAAATGCAATTCAATTACATGAAAATTTCCTCTAAAGTCCTTATTTCTCTTCTAAATCCTTCAATTCAAACCAAGTGTGATCTTTATTGCAACTTCTTAGATGATTGCTTTGTTCGTGATTTTGTCTAGCACATTAACTAACTGGTATGTATGTATGTATATGTGTGTGTGTGTATATATATATATATATATATATATGTAGGGAAAGACTAAAGAGACAAATATTTTTTTAAACCAATATTAGACAAACATTTAAATTCTTTATTTCTGATTAAATTTCAATGATCCAAACCGTTCAATGTGTTTAAAACATGTTTTTAAGGGTACTCGCGAGAAATCAGCTCAAAATATTACTGGAAAGGGTTTGATCCAAATAATGGTTCAAAATGCTGGCATGAACTGTTTTATGAACCACTCATGATCACATTTTGATGATCCGAATCATTCAATATGTTAAAAACATATTTTTAAGGATTAACGCGAGAAATCAGTTCAAAATATTATCTAAAAATATTTTATCCATTCAATTTTTCATAAAACTGTTCCTATCAATATTTATCAAAAACTATCTAGATCAAGCTCTTATCGACATTATTTTGAACTGATTGCTTGCGTTTATCCTTAAAAACATGCTACAATGAATATATATAGTAGTTATATTGCCTAACATCCCATCCCATACAACAACTTTTGAGATTCGTCCTGTCTTGCCCCAATTTAAGTTAAAGATTGTGCAATCTTTATGTTGAGTATATCACTATGGTGTGAATTATTTACTTTTGGAAACTTGCTCAACGTGCACTAAGAAAGCATGCTAAAGTATAAGAAAGCAAGGCATCCTTTGAGTACAAAGCTAATCCACAAAAAGTTAGTCGATTTCTTTGTCCCCCAGAGATGAATTCAATATGAGTTTTCCTATTTTAATGATTAAGAAAAAATATAATGAATGAATTCTGCGTATTATATTAGTTAGAAAAGATTCCGTCGAGGTATCCGACTGGCTTCAAAATTATTCTTAACCTACTGCTGACCGTCCACTTGCAGGGGCCCTATTTAAAGCCAAAGTTTTGACCTTGTGCGGACTTGGCCCATAAAAATTGATAACACATGAGAAGTTTCGAAATTAAGACTTAGGAGGAAGCATACTTTTAAATCCCAAGTTTTGACCATTAGGCCTACCCCTTGGAGTTTGTATTTGTCAATAATTAATAGAACAATATCTCAAATAAAAGTACAAAACAAAATAACATTGTCTTTCTGTAACCAGAAATGAGATGGAATGATCTTTATTCTGCATAAATTTTGAATCCAGCCTAAAAACATAAGCTATTACGTAAAAAGTTCCTGATAGTATGTGTATTAACCGATCTTCGATTGAATAACCAATCAATATGGGACTTGGGCGACGTTAGAATTCTTTTAGAAAATCTCTAATTCTTATTCTTTCTTTTTTTTAAATCAGAACCAAAAATTTGAGTTTTAATAAATTTTTGAGTAAAACTTATGAGTTTTATTCAAATACCAGAGCAAGTTTAGGAGTGTTTTACTCAAATTTCAGTTCTGATTAAAAAAAAGAATATGTATTAGAGATGTTCCAAAAGAATTCAGAATAAAAGAATTCAGAATAGTTTTGAAGAGAATATACTATATTTTTATCCTCCCTCAAAAATTATAAGTATGTCATAACTTAGTAAAGGTTTTACTCAAATATGCTTTTGCTTTGAGTTTATCTGTAGGAGTACTACTGTATCAAATGAAAGCTTTTACTCAAATTTTTAGTAAAATTTGGGACAAGAGCAGGAGGTGCTCGTTAGATGCTCGTTAAGTTTAAAGAGGGATTTTTTAAACAGTATAAAAATGCAAAAGAATATATAATTTAAATCTGACGAATGGCATGGGTTGTAAAAAAATCAACAAATTCATTTGAAATAGGATCGAAAGGCAAAAAAAACAAAAACCAAAATACCTGTAATAGGCCCTTGACACAATCACTATTTAGCTTAACCTCAAGATTTGGATCATCAGCAAGCAGCTGCAACATAACATCCACCATATTCCTGGCTACAAAATTATCCTTATCCGCTTACCTTTTCGCCTTATGATCACCAATCACGTGATTATGAAAGCTGTCCAATTTCTTATACAAAGTTTTCATCCTCTTCACATAACCCTGCAAATCCACAAAGTTACTGCAGAAGAAGAAGAAGAAGAACCGATATCCGATTCGGAATTGCTAAAGTATTTGTCACCCAATGTCATTCTGCTTATATTTGTTACGGTAAAACAGATCAATTCTTGTCTTATTGCAATTCTTTTGTGCTTGCGCCAGTATGGCCCGTAAGTTGCCCACGTCATGTCGGAGTAGTTGTAACTAGTGTGGCACGCCGTCAATTTCAATGTTCAATTATACTAATTTACTTGATAAAATCTCACAATATACATTAATCATCCCAAAATATCCATTCAAACTAATTTAATAATATTTACCGACGTTTAAGTTTTCAAAATAGGTCATCTCAACCCTAATGACCATCAACACAAGTTAAGGTTTTAAAACATTACATCAATAGTTGATTAAAGGATGCTAAGTAACTATATCTATATGCCTTCAAAATGATGCAAGCATCCAAGCACGCCATGTACTCCAACCTATTAGCATGAAATAGTACCTGAAAAGAAAGACGGGATGAGCTACAAGCCCAATAGGAACATCTATGCCAATATATCATGAGTATGAAATGGAATGGTATGTCAAGTAAACTCAACAATATAATCTAGACATGAATCAATTGCACAACATCGAGAAGAATATAAAAGAGCACAAGAGCAAACATGTAATCCTCAAGTCATTCCTACTTCAAAGGCTTTGTCGTATCGAGTAACTTATCATTCTCATCAATACATCGTTTAAGTGTGTTACATCGTCAATCCTTGACACTCTCCTGAAGGAGGTCAATGTGTTCCTAGCATTCTCGAAGGACTCTAGTACATTCTTAACATTTCTGAATGAGTCTATTTCATTCCTAATATTTTCGAAGAAGTCTAGTTCATTCCTAACATTTTCGAAGGAGTCTAGTTCATTCCTAACATTCCCGAAGGAGTCTAGTACATTAATCATTATCTTGTCATAGTTTTATGTGTCAACGTTCATCAATGTTTTTAAGGGTCAATATAATCAAGACTAAGGCCACAAATTATAATTCACATGTCAACTATCAATGCTGAACAACAAGATATAACATAAGGGAAAGCATAGAGTTAATGGAGATATCAAACACAACATTCGAAATGGAGACTAACAACAATATCATAAACATTTTTGGTAAAATTGCGATACAATGAATTCACATCCAAAAGTCGTATTTAAATTTCATAATTAAATTAAGTAAAACTCTTTTTTGACAAGTAATTTTAAATCATTGGACAAGGAAAATTAAATACTTTTAAAAAAAAAATTTAATCTGAAAAATCCGTCCGGATGCCCGTGACTTGCATTCAAATGCCCTGGGACTGGAAAATCCGTCTGAATGCCCATGACCCGCGTTCGAACGCCTTATTCGATTTTTGACAGAAAATTTTTAACTTCAAATCCAATTTTCAACTTCCAAAATGCAAAAATAAGTATATCTAATATTCAATTCAAGTCATAAACACAATATATTGCATAAATATCCCTACCTCAGGTGATGAATCGTGCTCCAAAGAAAACCTTAGCTCCCAATGTCTCAAAAGCTTGAAATCTACCTCTTCCAACCAATGGAGCGCGATCAAGCTCCGTGTATCAACCGAGTATAATGGGTATTAAAGAATCCGAGAGGAATTTGTGTATAGATCAATGGTTGGTGAGTTGGGTTAGAGAGATCGGGGAGTGATACAGTAAGAGACGAAGAGAGATATTGATGCTGTGCTTTCCAAAAATCTCATTGAGTAGGGGATTTACTGGCCCAAATAACACACTAGGCCCCCTCCAACTCCTAATATTATAACCTCAAGTCCCTACGTTACAAAGTATTGATCAAATCTCTCAAAACCAAATGTTAAACAATGAAATTAAATGTTAAAACACGCTCCAAACATCAATTTAAAAAGACTAGGGTGTATTTCCCGGCAGCAGTTGTGGGCCGAGAAGCAAAGGTTTCTGAGACTTCTTTTGCCATTTCAACTGAAGAAACAACCACAACGAGGAAGGAACCAAATTTGAGTTGCATTTTTGGGATAAGGTGTGGAAGGATTGGTGGGGGATGGAACCGACCAACTATGGCTACGAAAGTGAGAAAAAGAAAATAAATGAATATGGTTTTTCACCATCTCAATTGGATAGATAAAATGGGAGAGAGTCATTTCTTTTTTTCTTATATATCTTGTTTGACTAACCCACATAAGGCTCCGTTTAGTTATCGGGAAAGTCGTACGAGAAAGTTATTCTCAGAAAAAGTGAAGTAAAATAAAATGAAATATATTTTCCTGTGTGTGTTTATTTGCCAAAAAATTCCTGTAGGAAAATAAAAATTTACTTGTTCATTTGTCAGGAAAAAGAAAATAATGGAAACTTTTTTCTTCTGAATTCAATGGTTAGTTGTGAAGAAAATTAATTCTGAGATCATATATTTTCAAAATTTCTCCATTCAACCACTATAAAACTCCTTCATAAAAATTAAAATGTTAAAAGTTTAAAT
>JABCMJ010036419.1:0-18348 GCA_014822125.1 Arbutus unedo | reverse complement strand
TTCAGATTTTCTTTTGTATTCATAGTGTTCTTGGTGCTCTTGGTGTTCTTGGTAATACATATTCTAAAATTTTCCTGAAAACAACCCAATAACTACTTTCCACCCAAAATAAAAGATAGAATGTAACTAAGAACAACACAACATATTAAACAACCTAAATCAAAAGTTTAACATGAATCCTACCTCAAAATCGAGCTTCAAGAGCACTATCAATCCCGGACTTGATTCGAAGCCCTCGTCGTGTAGATCACCTTTCGTCTTTTATGTTTCTTGAAATTCGGAGTGGAAGGCCTCCAATTTCTCCCAAAATCAAAAGGGGAAAAAGAGGGAGAGTTTTCCATGGAGAGAGGGAGACGTACGGGAGAGGTTGGAAGAGAGAGAAAGTGATTTGGTAAAGTAAAAATCTGACTTTTATACCACAAAATGGGTAAATTACACTTTCCTCCTATATTATGCAACATGCTAAGATCAAGTGCCAAAATTTTATTCCACACACACATAGGTCCCAACTCATACTACCCAAGTCATGCATTATCAAATGCCGTATCACATTCCGACAATTTAATTTAAAATGACAAATCTTCCGGGTCTTTACACTTTTTATTGACACCGGTTGACGACAAGCATTTTTGTTAAAATAAAAAAATAATAAATAATAAATAAAAGTAAATAAAGAAAAGCGTCGTCGCTGGGGATACCCTTTTTTCCATGGTATTTTTTCTTACCCAACTGTCTAGCATAGAGTACTAGGTTGATATTGACAAGTCCTTACCGAGAAAAGGAAGAGACCTTCTACCGTCTACTCGAATCAATACCTAATTCACTCTAACTAAATTCGGCCGAAAACGTGATTTCGTCGAGTCAAGTACCAACGATCCTTAGTCGCTTCTCCTTTACCAGCTCAAGATCGCCCAAGACAAGGCTATCACTCCCTCAGAGCTCGGAGCTATTGACGCAAACACACCCCGAAGTCACCTCCAACTGAATACACACATCTCCTAGTTAAGGTCCTTAACAAACGAGATGATGTCCGGTGGGACTCAAACCCACATGGAACACACTTGGCACGACAGCCAGAAACACAAAACTAGGCACGATGGACAACACCAATTAGCACCACGGCCACCAATTATCCACTTTTTCATTTAACGAACCTACTTATCCCCTACACCATTCCACTACTTATATTGTTCACCCAACACCCTCCGCTGCCTTGTTACAAGTGACATTCGAACCAATGTCCCTAACGTAAATTCTAAGTTTTCACATAATCACCAAGTCATGTCATAATTCAATATCTACGTTTTAACACAATAGTTTATCTATGTACAACAATTGGCACGACGACCTCAATATTCTATCGGCATGACGACCATTGTAAACCATAATTGGCACGATGGCCATAATTAACCTACTAGTGGCACGACAGTTGCATCATGATAATATCAAATAATTACATCAACTTATGGTACTTCACAAATCAACTATTTAACCATAAACATAGTTTACAGCGTAAAGCACCTCATGGTCAAACTATGGTAAAACATGCACACGAAGCTCCACGGGAACTCGTGATCCTACCAAAACATGTTTATGGATGCCTGTGCAGTATGAGCATACATAACAGTGGTGAACATGGACTGGAACTACTGCCCACAAAGCCCAAACAGAATCTGCAAACTTTCTATATTTCAATAGGCCGCTCGAACGGCCTAGAGCTCGCTCGAGCGGTCTACCTAAAAGTCGGGTTCTGGTTTTGGTTTTAAAAAACTCCCGAATCTATTAGAAAATTCAACAGGCTATAGCTCGCTCGAGTGAGTTGTCTTCTCCAACAGTTCTGATTTTAGGGTTCTTAACACCAACTGCTCAATCCAAACCCTAGATTGGTGATTCTGGCTTCATAACAAAAATTAAACATAGAAATAGAAGCTTTACATAACCCACATCAATAGCCCTCCATCAATTTAGCAAACTAATCAACCGTTAACATGAATTCATGCTTCAACTTCAATAAACATAAACCCTAACATGCATATTGGCCAAGAAATTGATGTAACACCTACTGTAAATCGTAATCGATAGGTTGGTAGTGGTTCTCCTACCTTGATTCCCGAAGAACTAGCAACGAAAAGACCTCAGATTGAAGGATTACGGAAGATCAGAGCTCGAAATCCTCAAAATCCTCAAGAACATTTTCTCTCTCTAAAACTCTCTCTAGAAATCCCTCAAATGATTTCGTGTAACCAAAAATTATGTCCAAACCTTGTTTAAATAATAATTTCAGTATTACTCGGTAATCAAATCCCATCAAAATCCCATATAAAATCAAGACCAAAACGTTCACTCACCATTAATGCAAAATCACAGCAGTTTTGGGATTCAAAATCCGAACAGCTCAAGCGAGCTCCCAATTTTTAGGTTTTGATTTTCAATTACAAAAATAAATAAATTAAAAGAAAATTCAATTGTTATTTATTTAATTAATAAAAAGTCAGGATTATTACAACCTATCCCCCTTAAATAATTTTGTCCTCGAAATTTACACAATGCAAACTAAACAAAAAGGTCATGATGGTTGACTCTCATAATATCCTCCCTCTCCCACATAGACTCCTCGAGTTTCCGATGCTGCCATAGAACCTTGACAAATTTGATGGTCTTCCCTCGAAAATTCTTCTCCATTCTATCAAGAATCTGAATCGGTTTTTCTTCGTACATTGTATCTTCATCCAACGTTACATCTTCCTAGTTCACAATGTGTGTCGACAAAGCCATGTACTTCTTGAACATCGACACATGGAATACATTATGAACTCAATCAATCTGTGGAGGTAAAACCAATTGGTACGCCACTTCTCCTATCTTCTCCAAGATCTTGAATGGCCCGATGTATCTCAGCATAAGCTTCCCTTTGTTGCCAAATCAAGTGACACTACGTCTAGGTTTGATCTTTAAGAACACGTGGTCACCTTCTTGGAACACCAAAGGCCATGTTCGCTTATCGACGTAACTTTTCTGCCTACTCTATGCAGTCAAAAGCCTCTGCTTGATAATCTCAATCTTCTTCATAGTTTCCTATACCAGCTCTAGCCCCAAGAAACTTGTCTCTCCAAGTTCTGTCCAATAAATTGGAGATCAACAGGATCATCCATACAAAGTTTCGTACGGTGCCATGCCAATGCTAGCTTGATAACTATTGTTCTACGCGAATTCTACCAACGGTAAATGCCCTTCCTAGTGGCCTTGGAAATCCAGCATACATGATCTTAAGATGTCCTCAAGAGTCTGAATTGTTTGCTCTGACTGCCCGTCAGTCTGCGAATGAAAAGTTGTACTCAAGTGAACGTTTGTTCCCAACGCCTTCTATTGGCTCTGCCAAAACACTGATGTAAAGTGGGAATCTCAATTAGACACAATCGTAACTGGTACACCATGTAGTCATATAATTTCTTGAATATAAAGCCGACTATAGGATTCCATTGTGTCAGACATTTTGACCGGTAAGAAATGCGGCGACTTGATCAATCTATCTACCATGTGGCCTTGCATATATCTCAACAACTTAGTTACAAAGTCCATAGTTATATGCTCCCATTTTCATCCCGAAATAGGCAAAGGTTGAAGCATCCCTCTTGGCTTCTGATGTACAGCCTTGACTTGCTAACATGTCTAACACATTGAGACAAATCGAGCTACGTCTCTCTTCATCTCATTCCACCAGTATTGCCTTCGAAATTCCTGTACATCTTATTGCGTCCTGGATGTACGGCAAACTAGACTGGTCAAGCGCCTTCAGCACTGATTCCCTCAGAGTCCTAATATTCGGTACGTACAGTCTCTCCCAGTATCTCAATCCTCCATCAGCACCAATAGTCCAACCAGTAGTGATCTCTTCGGACTCCAATCGGTGCTTCACAAAAACTACCTCCTGATCGAAGCCACGTACTAACAGTATCTCTCTGTGCAGCTCTATTTATAATTCTCATCAAGATGAGACGAGAAAACAAAAACATCAAAAATAGAAAGGATGATTTAAATCACGGTCCTACGAGCGCAGGCAACGTAGATTTTCATCTCTTCAAGATTTTTGAGTTATGTTTTAATTTCAATTTTATATAACTTGACGTATTTATCATTATTTTGAGTGATTGTTTTACCTTTTTGTCTTATTTAAGTGATATCATATAATTCTCAATTTGGTAGATTGAAAACTATGGCAGTGAATTAGGCTTGAAAGTTGGAAACAAATATAGAAAAAATATATCCAGTGAATTAAGAGAGAATCGCCAAAAACATTTAGTGAGTGGTATTTCCTATTTTCTGTTCCTATAGCTTATGGTAAATTTGTTGCAAATCTTTTTCTACTTATGATGATAAATTTGCATAGCTTATAAGTAAAATCTCATTATGATGGTAATCTTTTTGTACTTGTGATGGTAAATTTGTATAGTTTATGGTAAAATTGCATAGCTTCTAAAAAACATTTGTTGCAAATCTTTTTGTTGTACTTATGATGGTAAATTTGCTGCATTTTTTTTTATACTTATGATGGTAAATTTTCATAGCTTATCGTAAAATTGCATAGCATACGGTAAATTTGATGCATTTAATCTGATTTTCGGTAATACCATTCACTGGATATGTTTTCGGCGATTCTCATTAAAATCTCATGATGCTAAAATCTAGTTATATTTGGTAAAAAATCAACAAAAAAATTCAATTTTTGATACCTAAATCTTCTATGAAAATGAAATCTCAAAATTTTCCAGAACCCAAATCCCGCGATTTTTGGGAATCAAGCTTAATAAGTGAAAAATTAAAATCAAGGAAATTTTTGGTACTTTTAAAAATTTAAGATCAAAACATAATCTCAAAAAGAAAATGAAATGATAAACTATTTAACATTAATAAATAGTACCAAAAATTAAGTGCCCAAATATAAACATTAAAATAGACTGGAAAGTGAGAATTTCTTAAATTCTGAAGGCAAGGAAAATAGTGTATGAACCTGCTGATTTCGGCCCATTCTTTTTGGGATTCCATGGTATCAAAAGAAATTGGTTCTCAAGAAATCCATCAAATATTGTTGGGCGGCCCATCTCCACAATTCGAAACCGCTTTTTATTGTGGAATCTGTTACTTGAATACTCTCTTATTGTGTACATGGTCCGGATTAGTGTGGTTCCGTAAGAATTTAATAATCAGATTATTCCTAACAGAGAAAAATGTGAACCAAAACTTAACCATTATCAAAGTGAAACCTAATCAAAATCAATACTCAATTTCGGATCGGATCAGTGCGGTTTCCGATTCTATCCGCAAAATAGCAGAAAATTTCACACCAGTAGAATATCACAAAATAGCCCAAAATTTTATTACTATTTAAATATCCAAACTACCAGTCTATCACCATGCTCACTACGAAAAAAGATCAAACAACCATCAACATGGTCTAATCACAATCGAGATAGTTTGATGCCTTGATGGAATGAACTAGGAGAGAGAGAAAGAGACGTGAGAGACTAACAAATAAGAATACAATATATTTAATAGGATTATATTTAATAACCCTGTTGCCTATTGGAGTCTCCAAAACTTGGAGAGTGAGTAATATTAATTACTTAAAAAAAGTTGTATAGTCAAATTATTTTATTTTCTCAATTACTGGGGTATACAAATGTGTATATATATAAGTATATATATAAATTTATATACTCATTATAAACGGTTCTGGTTCGGTTCGAATCACGGATTGATAAAAAAATCAATTACCGAATCAGTATTTACGGTTTTTACTTTTTCAGAACCAAAATCTGACCACTAGACGATAGAACCAAACCAAAATAAATGGTTAGATCGATTCGGCCAGATTTTTTAATTTTTCGAATTTTCTTAGACACCCCTACTCGCCAAACCGGCCAACTTGTTCTAAGAATATTTTCAACATATAATACACTTTTCTACTTTGTTTTTTTATTTTTTTAATTATGCATTCTGACACAATTTTCTATCATGACTATTCCATAAAATTAATTTAACTAATTTTTAACAAAAAATAATTGTTAAATTTGCACTATCTACATATGGTCTAATGGGTTTAACAAAAAATAACATGATATTTTTTAAACGGCTATATTTTAATGGGTAATTTTAGTCTAATGTTTAAAAGTATTTGTCAATCCTCAATTATTTTTGTCGCTAATTACTATTTTTTTTAATTTTTGCTCATAATTTTTTACTATTTATATTTTTCCATTAAGACAAATTAATAATTAAAAAAACATAATGGCGAAAATTGAAAAATAGTTAAGGGCTGTAAGAGTTGTAACAAAGGATAAAAATAAAGAGAATAGTACATAATAATTAGCCACTTCTGCTAACTACATGTAACTAGCAAAAAATGAGAAAGACAAAATGACTAGGTAAGTAGAGAGTCTTTTTGAAAAGAAAAATAAGACTTGATTAGCTATTTAAGCCAAGAAAACTCATTTGAAGAGTCTCTTGGAGATACTCTACTAAGTAGTGATATTTAGAGCAAAGTTGTCAATCATGTCCCGTACCAGCCTCGTAAAAGTATCGCACCACCAAAATACCTTTCGGACCACTATTCTGGCATGTTCTGGACGGTATCGGCCGATACCATACCCTACCATACCGGTCCTTATTTTTTCAAAAAATAATTTCAATTAATATTTTCTTAGATAATTAGATATAAGTTGAAATCATCTTCTTTTATATTTAGTGGTTTATTTTTAAATTGTGATGTTTTATTTTATATACTTAATATAATTTCTTATTAAAAAATATTATTTGAGAAATATATATTAATTTTACTAATAAATTCGAAATGTTATGTTAATATACATCGGTATGTATCGTACCGTTAATAAAACCAATACACTCACAGGTACAAGATTGATATATTAATTCATAGTGAGAACTCAAGTCAGTCCCACTACAAAATTAAGGCCGACGGATTTATATAACCCACCAAATAATGACTAATAAACTTCAAGTAAAGGTCACTTTTTGGCTTCTATTAGTTTAAAAGACATTTCCCCTCCAATTTTCATCACAGCCAAGGGAGACAACTTTCACATATATCCCCATCTGCTTCCATACCTAAAATTTGGGAGCCTCAGTGAAACAGAATTTGCTGCTGCTGCGCAACAACATTTCATCTAATTCCAGTTATACTTCACAACAAATGCATGTCAAACTAACATATGGCGAGTCAATTATCCTTGTCAAGGGCGACAACACAACATTACAAGAAAATAATCTATGGACAACATTCACAAGTAGATGTGGCCCACATCATATTAACTTTGAATCTACGTCATACACTTCGCTTGTTTGGTATTTATACCGATAAAACTTTGATACATATAGTTTTCGAAAAGGCAATAATCTGAAATAGTAAATCATAATCTAAGTCAAACAGAACACTTGGCCTAACAGTTGTGTAGCTGTACTTAAGTGCAACTTGCGAGTTCAACTAGAGAGAAAATTAATTGAATCTTTAGTTCATGGTTCCAGTAGGTATTTGGGTAGTATGTAATTCTTCTAACATGTGACAACAATCATACACCAAGTCAAAACTGCCTCAGATAAAGACAACACCTCTCAAAACCATTCTAATTGACCTCTGACACTGTAAGATTACAGTGCAATCTGATTACCAATCATTCATTTACAAACAATAGAAACAGTTCCGAAGAATAGAGTGAAACGTGTGAGAATTACTAGACAAAAAACTACTCTCACTCTACCATCTACTATTAGTCTATTTCCTTCATTTACCAGACAAAAATACTTGAAATGTACAAAAGAAGTTTGATGAATTACACTTTACTGCCAACGACCATTCAAGTTTCAGTGTTAAGAAAAATCAGAGGCTAAACCACAAGAACTGCTACCTTTTCCACATTTTGGATCATGAGTCTGGTGAAACAGGTAAGAACTTCTTAAAAGCCGCAATTAGATCTGGCCTATCATGAAAGAGAAGGCTAACCTGCAACATAAAAACTAATTAACAAAATGAAGCAACAACATTATTTAAAATGAAAAGGAAAGAAAAGATGCAATTGCTCAGAATGGACATCCAACTAGTCCAGCTAAATAGCTATTTCTGGAACTCAGGGTAAAAATGTGTTTTAAATACCTATTGGTATCGGCTACATATAGATTTATCTGAGTTTCCAGAATCCCAATTCAAACCCAGCTCTCTCTTTTGATACCCATCAAACATTCAAACCAGATGAAAGTTAGTAGCAACTGAATCTTTGAAGAATTGATATAGGCAGTAGTAGTTTTTCTTGTGCATGCGCTGGTGCTATAAGAACCTAAGCTAGAGATGTAGGAAAACAAATGGGAAGAAAATCAAGACATTCATACAATAAGGGAAAATCTAGTATCAACTATCAATCACCAAAATATCGGTTGAGGATAGATTCTCTTCTCATTGCGTGCTTGAGGATAGATTTTCTGTACAAATCTCTTCACTTTCATTTTCCATCCTTAAACCCTCAATCCAAATACACAGACTAAGATGGTAAAAGGAACGGCATAATATCAACCGTAAGATGCATATGGACCAAGTGTAGACCTAAATCAGTTGATTGATAAAATAAACACTTGGAATTAAATATGAAATGGTAAATAGTTAACCACCTCTTCATACATCTCGTCGTACTTGTTATTCCTACTCAGATCTCCAGTCATAATGTGCAAAAACGACTTGTAGCGTTCTTCATCATGCCTGTATGCTTCCTACAAGTTCAAAATTCCAAATTACATTAGAATACCTGGGAGCCAATTGTGTATTCAAGTATAGATAAGTATGTAGTAATTTACTTTTTGTCAGTCCTAAACATTGTACCTTGATACTATTAAGAAATCGGATTGATTCTGCAGCTACAACTGCCTGCAAAAGTTCCTGGGCTTGCATAGGGCCCTCATTTTCAGCTGGAAAGAGGGTGTCAAAACCCGCAACAAGATGTTGGTGCTCCTTGAATAACAATATGATCCTTGGTCGAAGTACCTTCATATCAATTCTGCACAATAAAAGTTCAAATATGGTGCTTGAATCAGTGTTGCAATCACATGATCACGGCATTCGATTTAAATCGTCTTAATAGCTTTGTAGAAGTCAGACACATCCGGACACAGATATGGCTAGAACTGTTGGATGCACGTGTTGCTCTCAATAATTTGTGAACCCCATGTGTATCCAACGGTTCCGGACACATTTGTTTCTGGATGTGTCCGGAACACATCTCTTCCTAGACTTTTTGTTCTGTTTTACACATCTAGTTGTTTGGTTATCCCTTTTTCTTTTATATTTTGCCAAACTAAGCACCATAGTATCTTCAGTCAAGAACCTAGGAAACTAGAATACGACCTGGCATAAGGGTTAAATGCCACTTGAACCAAAAAACAATATTAAATGCAGCAATTTATTTCATTTAAAAGAAAATTACAAGAATCCTTTTCATTGGTGGAGAAATTATGGGAAGACAACTTAAACGGAGTTTTTACTCTCGGTAATGGGTACTTCATTATCAAGATGCGTAGTAAAGAAGCCCTTGGGCAAATTCCTGATGGGGTTCCCTACTACTTCGGTGGTCGTTTGATGATTGATAAGGTATCCGGGGATAATTGATCCAGGTGTGAATTCTCGAGTGTGACAATTGGGTGAAATCCTACGATGTACCCCTTGAACTCCGGACAAACTAGGGTTGAAGTGATGTGTAGTGTTATTGGTACCCTTCTGTACCTTAATGAATGGACCTAATCCAAATGTAGGCTAAACCTTGCTAGGGCGAGGTTTGAAGTTGAAGAAAATAAGAAAATCCCTAAATCTTTCGTGATAAATTATCCAGTCTTCATCAAGACCAAATGTTAAGACACTTTATTCAGTTGTGGACAGATAATAAGCCTCATAGAAAAATATCTTGGGTTTTGGAAATACATCTAGCCGCTTAATTACCGAAAACATATGAAACTTCAAGAACAGGGTTATGACACAGAATTTTCAGCAATCACCAGTCACTCCTACCACTAAAAAATCCAAATCTCATGAAACACAATGGAAGATGGAAAAAATATTCAGTTCTTGAGATACTAGGACGAAAAACAGACCTTTTATCCACGAAATCAAACATCAGCTGTACAAACTCTGCAAAATCCTCAGAGTCGGCCCCAAATGCTTCTTCCACAGATTCGATAAATCTCCTTGCTGCTGACTTGGATTGAGTGACTTCCTCATTTGTCACTGTCGAATCATCTCTGCACGTCAGAAACCAAAACATTAAACCATAATAATTGTAAGTTCACACATGAAATGAAAACTCCGAAGAGGGTTTTAGGAAAGAATATGAGAATCAAATGTAAAGGAAAGAATAGACTTACGATCCAGAAGAGTCGGAATCGGATGGCTCGGGGGATTCCTGGGGTGCATCCATTGCCATTGGAGTAGTATCGGGGCACGCAAGAGCAAAGGGCTTGAGAGAGAGAGAGAGAGAGAGATTTGAAGAAAGAGAAATCCGCGGGAACTCTGTATGTATAAAATAATGGTTCGGGAACTTAGAAAATAAAAGAAAATACAAGAAAACAAGAATATAAAATCAAAGCGACTTCGTTTCTTGTCTTTATTTTCCCCCTCCTCTTTATTTAAGGAGAATTTATATTTCAGTCCATTCTCTTAGTGTTTATTATGTTTTCATCTCATACACTTTAGCACATTAAGTTTCAGTCCTTTTTTTTAAATAATACCTAACCTACCCTCTGTTGAGTTTAACCCTAGTTATAATTTAAATCCTTAAACTCATGCCCATAATCCCTAAACACACGACAACCAGAATAAGAATCGTCATTTCTTGATAACACATACAACGTATAGTTGCGACTAGGAGTATAATATGGTACAATGTCAAGGGGACACTTTCTGCTATCATGGTAAATTGACGTTCATGTGTAAATTTGCCAGTCAAAATCAAGTCTGGCCGTCCACGATAAATAAATCCTTAAACTCATGCCCATAATCCCTAAACACACGACAATCAGAATAAGAATCGTCATTTTTGGAAAAGGAATCGTCAGTCCCAAAAATCATGGAGTCTAAATTTGCCGTTAAAGATGAGAAATGGTCGTCCATGGTAAATTTGCTTATAACACATACAATGTGTAGTTGCGACTAAGAGTATAATATGGTACAATGTTAAGGGGACACTTTCTGCTATCATGGTAAATTGACGTTAAATTTGCCAGTCAAAATCAAGTCTGGCCGTCCATGATAAATTTGCTTATACCATAGTGAAATCGGAGGTAACAAACAACATATGGTAAATTACCATATTTCATGATAATTTTGTGCGGTAAATAGTAATTTGCATGATAAATTGCCATATACCTGTCATCCATGGTATATTTGCATAGGTTATGGTAAATTTGGAGGTCAAGCAAGGCACCTGGTAAACATGTCAATTTGCATGGTAAATTACATGACAAATTAATCAATCTGCACATTATGGTAAATTAGTAAACATCATGGTAAATTTACAGATAATCAACATCGCCAGCATATCATGGTACATTTCCCATGAAATTTTCTCACCATCTAATCCGAACAATCTTCAGACGAAAACACATACGTTTAACGAACAAATCCCTCTCCCTAACACTTGGGCTCCGGTGAACCCTAGCAAATCCGAAAACTGTGACCAACAATCATTATGATAATGGTTCCGGCCAAATCTAGTTGCTCCAGGGATATGATTGGAAAACAATATTAACTGCCATTTCGGTATACATATTTTTAAAGATAATTGTGATCCCATATATTAAACCTAAAAAAGTGCCGCCGATTTAAACTAAACAATTCAAATATTAACTAACCACAAGATAAGATTGTAAACTACTCCTCAAAAGTAATGGCAAAATTGTCCATCCATACAATTATAGGATTAAAACATAAGATCGAAAAGTGGATTTGATGAAAAACTAAGTCAAAGGGGTAGATAGGACCTTGATTTAAATTACTCTAATATTTATATTATAATACACACGATGTAAGGCTCTTAATATACATTTTCACAATTACAACTGAGATTATTTTGATCTCATGATTGATGTTCATAATAAAAAAAAGTTACATTACAATATATTAATAGTTTGAATAATAACTGAATCAGAATCCTAATATGAGTTTAATATTATTAATAGTGTCGTGAACATGAGTAATACGCTAGTTCATATATAGTTCTTGATTGGAAAAAGTTAAAGAGTTGTATATAATTTAAATGAATTCTAGACTTATGGGATCATTTTTCCATAATTTAGTTACTGATATTATAACTTAACTCGTATTATATATACATAGGTTTTATGACTGTTCTTTTTTATGAAAAAATAAAAAACGTATTGGTTATGCGAGTTAACTGCGCGTGAAAGTTGCAGGAAAAAAAAGAAAAGTAAATGAAAAAATAATAATAAATTTTCCTCTGTTTGATTTTACAAAAATTAAAAGTACATGCAAAGGGATTACAAAAGAAAAATAAGACAAGAAACGAAGTCACTTTTCACTTCTATTTCTTTCCAAATAAAAAATAATTAAATAAAGGGTAATTTAAATCAAGGTCCTATCTACTCCTTCAACTTAGTTTTTTTATCACATCCACTTTTTCAACTTATGTTTTAATCCTATAATTGTATGGATGAATAATTTTGCTATTACTTTTGAGGAGTAGTTTACAATCTTATCTTGTGATTAATTAATATTTGAATTGTTTAGTTTAAATCGGCAGCACTTTTTTAGACTTAATATATAGGATCACAATTATCTTTAGAAATATGTATATCGAAATGGCAGTTGATATTGTTTTCCAATCATATTCCTGGAGCAATTAGATTTGGCCGGAACCATTACCATAATGATTGTTGGTCACAGTTTTCGGATTTGCTAGAGTTTACTGGAGCCCGAGTGTTAGGAGAGGGATTTGTTCGCTAAACGTATGTATTTTCGTTTGAAGACTGTTCGGATTGGATGGTGAGAAAATTTCATGGAAAATGTACCATGATATGTCAGCGATGTTGATTATCTGTAAATTTACCATGATGTTTACTAATTTACCATAATGTGTAGATTGATTGATTTGTCACGTAATTTACCATGCAAATTGACATGTTTACCAGGTGTCGTGCTTTACCTCCAAATCTACCATGACCTATGCAAATATACCATAGATGACAGGTATATGGCAATTTACCATGCAAATTGCTATTTACCGCACAAAATTATCATGAAATATGGCAATTTACCATATCTTGTTTGTTACCTTCGATTTCACCATGGTATAAGCAAATTTATCGTGGACGGCCGGACTTGATTTTGACTGGTAAATTTATACATGAACATCAATTTACCATGATAGCAGAAAGTGTTCCCTTGACCCGTAGGTATTGTTTATTTCTATAAAATGTACCATATTATACTCCTGGTTGCAACTATACATTGTATGTGTTATAAGCAAATTTACCATGAACGACCATTCATCATCTTTAACGGCAAATTTAGACTCCGTGATTTTTGGGACTGACGATTCCTTTTCCAGAGATGACGATTCTTATTCCAGTTGCCGTGTTTAGGGATTATGGGCGTAAGTTTAGGGATTTAAATTATAACTGGGGTTAAACTCAACAAAGGGTAGGTTCGGTATTATTTAAAAGAAATGACTAAAACTTAATGTGTTAAAGTGCATGGGATGAAAACATAATAAACACTAAGAGAAGAGACTGAAATATAAGTTCCCCTAAATATTATAATGTAGATTGAATTCATATAAATTAATTACCTTATTAAAATAGAGTATTCAATTAAATGGAGAGAGAAAGAGAGTGAGAAAAGTTATGTGCATTAACATACCTTTTTTACTATTTTTTTGAAAGTTGTAGAGCTAATAAATACTAGTTAATTAAGATTGTTATATAATTTATTTATTTTAGTGAATCTCAACTGTTAAATCGAATCAATCATGATCGTTCCTATATAAATATACTTAGTGGAGTCCACACATGTTCTGATTTGTAAGGGAGAGGAGAGGAAAGGAGACAGCTTGATCTATGGATGAGTTCAAATCTATGTCGGGTTTTACCCATGTGGAAAAAGGAAAAATGGCTGGATATTTTTGAAAAATTTCAAAAGTCATGAAAAGGAGTAGGAGGGAGTTGTAAAGTTTGATTCTCTCCATGTGAAGGATTTTGGCTGATTTTATCGCCCTAAGATGGAAAATTGAAAGTCTCTTTGACTTCTTGTAATGCTCAAAAAATTAATATCTTTGTTCTTCCTTTCGGCTATAAATTATAACTCTAGGTAGAGGTGAATATGTATATGTAGAAAAGACAAAGTGGATTGAGAAAAGACGGCAGCTCCTGTGGGACTTGCACGAAATATTTTGGTTACGGGAGTGAGATTGAGAGATAATATAAGTGAAAAATAGAGATGTGAGGTTAGTGAAAAATATATGTAGAACTATCGTGTTAGAAGTTTTTGGGTGAATTTTTCATCTCACATTGAAATAATTTATTTTTTAAGATAATAAAATCTCTATCTACTGTGGATGTAGGTATTGAATTTTGACCAAACCACATAAAATAATGATTTTTTTTTATACTTATTATTTTTTGTTATGCTTCTATTGTATGGGGGAAATTTTTTCTTGCTTATTGAAAGAGTTAAATCCCAACAATTTACACCACCTCAAACTCACCGCTATTTTTGATGAACAATACTAGATATATACTATCAAAAACAAAAATATCCGGGTATATTAGTTTTTCGGGATTTTTTCTTGTATATGTGTGTGTATATATATTGATTTAGACTAACTTTTTCGGATTATTTTTGTTTTTATTTAAATCTTTTATAATTTTTTATTTTACATTAAATTTATTTGAATTATTAGTTCACCTCAACTATTTCAGGGGAAAAAAAACCTAGATTTGAAAAAAAAATTAAAAAATGCAAAATAATTAAAAGAACAAGTCCATTTAGGCTTATTTTTCCTTTTCAATGAATTTTTTTAGTTTTTAAATATAATTTTATATTTTTTAAATTTTTTTATCAAGACGAATTAGTAATTCATAAAAATTACAAGCAAAAGTAATAAATGCAAAAAATTTTAAATAAAGACAAAAAAAAGTTGATTAAGCAAGCAAATTGTCGATTTAGATTGATTTTTTTAAGATTTTTTATTTTGCATTAATTTTTTATTAATAATTGTTTCATCTCGATGAGAGATTTTAGAAAAGTTAAAAATCTTGAACCAAATTTTTAAAAACTTAAAAAATAAGGCACATTTTTATTTATTTTTGATCTTTAGTGGCTTTTTTTAAGCTTATGATTATAATTTTTTACTTTTTAAAGTTCCTCCAGTTAAGATGAATTAATAAATTAGAAAAAATTTAACGTAAAATGAGAAAATACAATTTTTCTTTAGATAAGGGAAAAAATAATACAAGAATTTTTTTTTGCCAAATTATTTGGCCTAAACTTTTTTGTCTTTATTTGTATTTTTTTTAAAATTTTCATAAATTATTGATTCATCTAGACTAGAAATTTATTAAAGTAAAAAAATATAAACCAAATTAATTTAAAAAACATTCAGAAAACATAAAAATAATCTAAACAAAAATGTCTGTTTTGCATTATTTTCGTGTTTAGTTAATTTTTTTAACTTTTAAACATAATTTTTTCTTTGAAGATGCATTTTGTTAAGGTAAACTAATAATTCACGAAATAAAATGCAAAACTAACCAGTATAAAAAAAATTGAATGAAGAAAAAATATAATAATAACAACTTTAGGCCTTGTATGACTCTGTCGGCCGTTTATTCTTCCAAATTTTCCTAATTGAAACATAACTTTCCAATTTTGCTATTAGTAGAGAACCCCACCGATTCAGGTGGCAAAAACCATTCGAGATAGATGAGGAGGAGGAGGAGGAAGAAGAAGAAGAAGAAGAAAGGGAACGCACCATCGTTGCCCACCGCGACCTCCAACACCCAACCACGTCGCAACCCGGCGCCATATCCGTCGACCCAACCATACCTGACCCTGCGCGATGGAAGACATCGCCATAGTCATGGAGAAAATTCAATCTTTGGTTGGTAGTTCATCAGAGGTCAATTGCTTCCTCTCTCGAATGATGGATGGATGGATGGATGGAATAAATTTGTCCCAGTGTGTGAATTGGGTATTTGAGGAACTCATTCGTTTCTGGATTTGTTCACATTGCACTTTAGCAATAACCCATTTGATGACTCCGGTAAGGGTGAATGATTAGATTGAAAACGGAATGAATTTGCTCAAATTCGAAACTTTTGTTGCAGGTGGATCTGGTGGAAGGGTACTACGATGCAGGGGCCAATGTGAATTTTGGATTGCACTCATTCATTAGAGATCAATTGCATTCGTTCCCTCTTCGAAAGCTTGTGAAATCCCTACTCCAAGTAGGCTTGCTGACAGAGGACTAATGGGGAACCATACTGGCTTGTGTACATTAGTCCACAAGTTGATTCGCTTCCATTGTTGTAGATTGGGCTCGAGCCACGGGATTCGCCACAAGTTGAGCATCAAAATCAATTACTCATCAAAAGTGGAGGAAGAATGGGAAGTAGGTCATGAATTGCTATAATTTCCTTGTGACTTCGACTTCCTACAGCAAAAAAAAGACTTGTAGTAGGTGTTCTAGTGAGACACCCAAAAAAAAAGCTTCCTTGTAATTTTCTTGCAACTTGAGCAAAATTTAGCTTGTTCCAGGGAGACCACTCTTTGTGGGGCTTTTCCTCTATGTGAAGGTGTATTTGTGATTGTTTTTTTATCTTAATAAACTAGTAGTATATGTGTTGTTGTAGTTATATAAATGTGATGAGAACGGCCCGACGTGAGAATATTATTATTATTTTTATGTTGTTTGTCGATATTTTGTTGTTATTTGTTTGAGACGCGAGACGTCAGATTAGGCCATAAAACAAGAGAACCTTGTCAAAATTTTCTTAAGATTTGACATTCCAACAATTGACTCAAAATTTCCTCACTCTTTCACACTAGGCCATTCAAAGCAAACGTTTGCATTTAGAAATAAAAAATTGGCTATTCAAGTCCTAAATAATTACGAAGTCAATTATAATTGTCATTCAAACCGTACCCAAAATTGGCCCTTGAAACCTCAACCACCATTGTAATCTAACTAGCATTTTAATAAACTATTATCTTGCCAGCATTAGCAATACAGAGGGATTACAAAATCTACAATTGATCTACACTAGTTCCAACTTTAGCATTTACAAAAAAATTGTGTGCTAAAATGATATCCACAAAAAATAAAGCCTTCTAAACCGTATTCTCTAATATGCACCAAACGTTTTTACTCTGTTACTGATATTCACTTGAAAAAAGCTGCAAAAGCAATGTCATTAAGACACGAAACAACATAGATACGATTCAAATGCCTCAACTTTTGAATACACTAAAGTTATACCACTTCCAAATCAAATAGAGATTCATTAAGGTCTATACTGCAAGTGCTGGCACATATCCTATGCTCATATGCGATGGCTGAAAATATAATCAATTCTCAATGTAGTAACATGTAAAAGTACAAAACAATTAAAAGAAAAATATGTAGTCTAAATGAACTCATACTTACATTAACGATTGCACTCTCTTATGTCATAATATAGTAAAAGTCAGTAGAATTATTCTCAAAACTATTTAGGCCTTCCACATCCTAAAAGGAATAATGTCACGTCCTTGATTTTAAATAATAAAAACATTCACATTTTAAATAAAACCTGCAAATTCTAAAAATATACTACTAAATCATCATTTTTCCAATTCAAAATAGGTTCATAAGATTCCAAGTATTACAACCCAAAAAGGGGCACACCCGACCCGGTAACCAAAATGACGCGTTAAAGTGTTACAAATATTTTGGATTTGAGTACATGATTCCACAAAAGAGAAGTTACTTTACATCTTTCAAAAAAAAAAATATAAGTCTAAAGAAGATGTATAACTTCTATCGTGTCATTCCTTCAAAACATGCATCCATGCAAGTCCAAATCATGTCTCCGAACCCGTACCTGAAAGAATGAAAGGGTGAGCTACAAAGCCCAGTAGAGATGTCTATACCAATATTATATGGATATGCGAAGATTTGGCATGGTTCATGTACAATTCACAATAACACGCTTATGACAAATAATCCACAAGTCTTCGAGTTACGATCACAAAATCTAGGATATAAAACAACAAGTCAACCTGACGAATCAACTCACATTTCTCTT
>JABCMJ010036413.1:0-15940 GCA_014822125.1 Arbutus unedo | reverse complement strand
TCTCTCTCTCTCTCTCTCTCTCTCTCTGGTTTCTGCTCTCTGCTCTATGCTTATGCTGTAATTGATGTATTTCGAACCCAAATTAGAGATCTAGGGTTCCAATTTCAGGAACCCTAATTCGAAAATTTAGGACAAATAAGGTTTAGAGCAGAGGTACAGAGAGAGAAGAGAGAGAGGAAGAGACCTTGGTGGAAGGGTCTTGTCCGCGGTGGAGGGCTGGAGGGGTGGTGGTCGCCGGTGATGGTGCTCAATGGTAGAAGTTGAGGATGAGGTGAGATGGAGTCGACTGGTTTGGGGGGGTGGGAATGGGGAAGACGACTGGGAATGGAGGTTACGCGGGAATGAAATTTTTTTTTTTATTTGGTCCCCACCCAAAATGACGTCGTTTTGGGTGGTGTGTTAAAGGGTGTGTAAAATGGATGTGTGTGTAGCATTTCTGCGAGAAATATACACTGACTGTTTTGGGTTGGTTTTCGTTAAAAGACAATGTCGCAAGAAAAGTTTAGTATTAGTACTAGGAGACAAGGACACTTGCAGTGACTCTCTCTCTCTCTCTACATGTTAATGGATTTAAGTGAGAGAGAAGATATGCTTGCATATTTTCTTTATGTTGATGATGAATCACTTGTTTTTCATATAGACGTTAATTTTATTCCCAACCTATGTCACTGGGGTGGGTCAATAATTATCCCGTTTATATTTTGAGAATAACAACCTGAAGAAAAATTGGTAAATGAAATTAATCATTGGTTTACCTTTCGAAGTTTTGTTATTTAATACTTCAAGAAGCGGCGTTTTATTTTTTTTAAGTTAAACCTGAGAAGCCATGTATTATGATTAAGAATCTAGAGTAAGAAATTATACTCTCTCTCCGTCTTAATTTGTTTATTTTTTTTACTTTTATATGTTCTAAAATATTTGTTCAATTTTAAGTTAACTTGTGAAAAATGTCTTTAATACACTTAAAGAAATTATGCATTAGAGAATATGTATAATTATTTAATGCTAAGAATTTGAGGGGTATTCTTGGAACGTTATTTTTTTAATAGTAATGATTGTGTCTCTTTAATAAGTTGAAATGTCAAAAATGAACAAACAAATTAGGACGGATGAATACGTGTTAAAGCAATTGTTAATTTTTTGACAATAAGGTGATGTGAGAGATCCCTATATTACAATTTTGAATAATATTTGCTTAACATAATTGAAATGATTCACAACTAATGCTACATATTTTTGTTACTAGTCAAAATGATTCATAAATTTCAGTGTGTACCATCCATATTTATTCGTAACTACAAAAAATAAGACGTAATAAACATTATTAAAAATCGTAAAAAATAAAGCAAAATAATATACAACAAAACGAATCATAAAATTCAAAATTAAACGCAAAAACATTTATAACTTGATTTTTTTTTTTTTTTGCGATACACACTTATGTTTAACTACGCCAAAATAATATGTATCATAAAGTAACAGAAAACTAAAAAAATCAACTAAAATGTATACCACGTCTTTCTCCAATAAGTAATAAATTGCGTGGAGGACTAAATTGAGACAATCAATGAGCCGAACTGAGTTGATGTGGGTTTGATCCAAACAAAGCTCAAGGTCGGCATTTCCAAGCTCCGAACATGCCCATAATCCATAGACCAAAGGGGGAGATTCCGTGGATTCAAATCTAGCCTAGCCTTTATAGATAGTACGGTACCAAACCGAGTTTACACCAAACCCATGATACATAGTGCTTTTCGCCTAGTCCAAAGAACACTTCATGAGTGCAAGCCGAGTCAGTGATTAGCTTACCAAGTCGAGCTCACTTGCAGCAGACCAAAGTCTACTTGACATTTGGAAGTATAGGTTGTAACGCGTGATGTATGAGCTGTCATTTATCGTGCGATTTGATTACGTCATAGCAGAATTTGATTATGGATCACTATCATTAAGAAATATGCTATGGACATGACTAACCCTAAACATAGGCCCACGATTCTTAGTTTTTGGCCTAATAGTAGGTTCCCAAATTTGTAAAAGTACGAATAAATATTATATTATATTTGTTAGAAATATATCAAATTGTAGTGACTGGTGCAGCAGTAAGGAGCCCCCTTGGGTTGAGAATTTAAGAGTTAGAGCTGTCAGAGAGGCTCGATCCTAGACGATATGAATTTCTTACAAAGCCATAAGCTACTGAACCATCATGTAGCAATTAATTAATGTTTAGTGAATTTATATATATTAAGGTGATGTTTGTTTCTTTTTTTATTTTCTATCGATGATCCATTCAACCAACGCAGAATTTGGTTGGAGGCTTTCTTGGGCCCAACTGGTTTTTTGATAGTGCAGATTATGGGCTTGTTGGCAAAACCATGAACATCTTTTACCAGAAATTAGGCTCTGGGCCTAGTCAAACCTCCCCGCATTCCTCCTACTTTATGTTGTGAGAGCAACACACATTGTTCGATATTGTTCCATGTTTAGCAGGATTTATTTCGCAACGGATAAGCAGTCTCTTTACCAATTGTTGCATTCAAATTGAAAATGACCTATCAGATGACCTGTAATCTTATCCGATGGTTAATCGGGCGATCCAAAAATGCCAAGAGGATTTAGACAATTTAATCAAACACAATCTTCCACCTTGATCTGGATTAGGCGCTGGCTAAAGAGAACACTTGGGCTTAGTTCAATTAGTTTCTAGGCAACTTGGGCTTCACAGGCCTAATGGGCTTGGACTTTGAGAAGAAGAAGCCGACAATCATCGGCTTTGAAGTTGGATCAGAGCCGAATACAAATTGGGCAAGACTTTCAACCCTAGTGCCTTCTTTTTCTTGGTGCAGGGAAGCCTGCTGCACAACACGTTTGTCGTGTAGCAAAACTATATCGTTTCAGTATAAAAATAAAAACTCCTACCAATAGGAGTCTATATAGAACAATATTTTATACATCAAAATAATATTATTTTAACGCACAATATATTTTACTGTACACAAAAAGGCCCCAAGTCCCGGTATGATTGTTTAAAGCAGTCAAACCAGAAGAACACTATATGTAAACTTTATTTCCTTTTGCTAATAACTCCAAAATCAAGAGACAAAATTTTGACACCTACCCAAGTAACGAGGTCAAGACAGTTTAGTGGATTGAGTGATTAAGGAAAAGGGTCTACTAGGTTCGAGCCGAACAATAAAAGTCAAAAGGAACTTCGGATCTATTAGATTGTGGTATTTATTAAAAAAAAATTAATTTTTATGTGAAATTTTTTTGTAATTTTTTATTTTTTATTAATTTTTTGTGATTTATTGATTCATCTCAACAAGAGTTTTCAGAAAAGTTATAAATCATAAACCAAATTTGAAAAAAGTTCAGAAAAAATAAAAAATAAATTTTTTTTAACTTATTCGTCGTCTTTAGTAATATTTTTTTAACTTTTGGATATAATTTTATACTTTTTAGACAATAAACTATAAAATATTAAGATCAAAACAATAAATATAAAAAAAACACAAAATTAATTACAATAAATTAATTAATCCAAATAAACCTTTAATAACCCAAAAACATATTAGGCACAAGCTCCAAACTGAAAGAGACAAATTATCCACAAGCTTCAACGAAAGGAGCATTATCAATTTCCCACGAACTTTCACTTTCTCCAATCAATTTACGTGGTTCGCCGTGCCGTGACTGGCAAGTCAACTGCCCCTCCTTTCTCCTACCCTCTCTCCATGTCACCTCCCTCTCTCTTTCCTTTCTCTCTCCATCCAAATCACAGGTCTACTACACCCTTTACTCCATTATCTGTTTTTTTTTCCAAATTCAAAATCAAAAAACATAATTTACTTGAACTTAGGGGACTACAAATACAAATGAAAATTTTAAATTATAAGAGAATTTCTTAGTTTCAATTTCAAGACTATAGACTTTTCCTTTCTTCTAATGTATATTAAGGCGACGTCCTAAGAATGGAATTGGACAACGTGTTTCTTGCTACTTGCAATGGCCATGGGGACTACTTACATACTGTAGTAATAGTATCAGTAGTAGTACTGCTGCAGGCCTGATTAACACTGCTCTCTTTTCTGTTTGCCGGGGTCTTAGGCTTCCTTGGTATGCACTCTGCTCTTACTTCCTCTGTCCCTTTCTCCGTCATCTCCAAATGTGAGGTCCTGCACAACAATCCATTAACCAAAATTAAGCAATTAAAATAGTACAAGTGTATTAAGGAGCTGTGAATAGTCAACTCATCTTCTGAGAAATCTTGGGAAAAGATAATCTAGAAACTAGGAATCACCAATATGGCAACGTGGCATTAAAATCCACAAATTACCTTGCCCCCAAGCAACAAAATTGTGGATACGACAATAGAAACCCATTAATAATTGAAGATATATATACATGGAGATGGCTTAAACCTCTGAGTCTAAATCTACAGTCCTAGACTCACCAAAAGAGCTAACAATTCCTTCGTCTAATTAATGAGCAAATAAAACAGGTCTGAATTGGACCCAAAAGGATAATTTCTCGCCCTCCGCCTCTATTGCTAATGTCAGACAGCGTATAAAAATTCTGCTGAACCTTAATGTGGACTCCAGATGGTCCATAAGCTGAAAGTTCTAGGTAGGCACCAATTCAATGTGATAGTAACTATTAATTAACTTAGGGGAGCAACAAGATGGGGACCTTGTACCTTACCACAATATCTTTGTGGTGATAGCAGTGGTGTAAAGAGGGGAAAGTGTGGGCATCGAAGCTAAGCTACCCAAGATGTTCTTTTCTTGTAGAGTGTGGTGCAAACTGCAATATGTGATTAGAATCTGGATGAAGACGAAACAAGTGGATACAAGGATCCTCTAATACAACCACGTTTCGTTGGTGGCACAAGTGGAACTGTGAAATTTTTGTGTACTAAGCCTTTGGGGTTGGCGTCAAAAATTGAGACTCAGAGTATACTATATATCATAAGTTTGAAGTTCAAAATTTCTCTATTGGAATCAATTTTTATTGAATCAGTCCATATAAGTCAAAAGCATTGAGTTTAAATGGGCTCTCACAGATAAACAATGAGATTGATTCCCAATGATTAGGGATGGCAACGGGTTGAATCAGAGGTGGATATTAGTGTCTTCATCTTTGATCTCCGAACTTATATCTAATCTCCATCTCTGTCCCGATCTCTGAACGAAAAACCGAAATCTCCAAATGGAGATTGGAGATCTAAAAATAAAAAAATTACATTAGTAATTAATTAAAATTTAAAATGATTCTCATTTTCATCCAAAAAAATAACAAAAATAAATAAATAAAAGCATGTATACTTTAAAGCAAAAATAGTTCATTTTTTACAATATAAAATATTTCAAAAATAATAACAATAACAAATTATAATAAACGTAACATCGTTCTATAAATTTCAATCATAATAATAATAACCAAAAATGCTTAACAAAATTGTCATTGAGCCCATTTAAAATTATTGCATTCCTTCGCCAATTGCAAAACATAATTAGTTTGTCTTTCTTCTTACAAACCTATTATGTAAAAGAGATAAAAATTCATGGGACGGGGAGGAGCGGGGGTGGAGGCAGGGATTGGAATGGAGATACATAATCCCGAATCCTACCCGTTTCCCATTTTTTTTAAAATTTATTACCGAATCCTATCCGATCTCTGAAAATTTTCCCGAATCCCCTATCCATTCGGAGTGGGGAACGGATTGAGACGGAGTGGATCGGACGAGATTGTCATCTCTACTAGTTGGCCAAAAAAAAAAAAATTGTGTACTAATTTGTTTTAAATTTTGCACACCGAAAGAAACAGAGGTTTACTCTGTTAATACCACTCTGCACAAATATGTAAACAATATAGTAACATTTGATATGGGGGTACCAAACAAAACAGCATAATATTAGACAATGAGAAGAAAACAAAATTAATCCATGTGAATCTGAAAGCTGGTTCAGATACTAGTACTTGAAAAAATAAATCAAACAGTAAACTGAGAGTTTAGTTTAAGGGATAAGAACCAAAAAATCCCTCTCTCTCACTACTCACCTGTCTGCATTGTAAGAAGACGATCTCTTGAGACCTGGAAATTCGTCCGTCCTTGTCTCTATCAAGCTCCCGCTGAAGTATTCCTTATCCTCCACCTTGTTATTAACCCTCCCAATCACAAAACTAGGGTTTTCCACCGGACTCTCTTCTGCTCCCTTCCCCACATGATTCGTTCCCCCGCCACGTGGCAACCTCGCCTTGTAGTGCGAAATCATGGAGAATCGAGGGTCCTTTGCCGATGTGGTTCCACAGTCCTTGAACGAGATCGAACCGCAGGAGATCAACTGCATCAGAACTGATGACGCCTTGTGCCGTCCGCCTGGGTGGTTATCAGCCGTTGGATCGGTGTTGATCTCTCCGGGTGGACAAAGGACGAGTCGACCGTCGGCCTTCATTAGGGTTTCTAGGGTCTCGGGGCTCGAATCGGATGGCGGCGGAGAGATCTCCTCTCTGCTCAGCTCCGTACTTGTTTGGTTCTGACATTTTTCGTCTTCTTTGATATTCTCTCCTATTTCCTCCTCTTCTTCTATTTCCTTGATCGCTTTCCGCCGGCGTCGCTTGTCATCGGTCTGAGTCGACGCGTCGGCTGCTGCTCTCCCGACTGACTCGCCGGTGCACTCGGCCTTGTATACTTGGTACTCGTGGAGATCTATTGCGCTCCACGACTGGTTCCTCCGCCGAGTCACCACCACCGGGAAATCACAATCGTCGCCGGAGTTTCGACTCTCCTGCGGCGGTTTCTTGAAACTGGAAGAGAACAAATCGTCAGATTTGGAGATCAGAGCTCCGTCCAGCAGCTCTGATCCTTTAAGAACGTACTCTTTGCCGTTCGCTGGGTAGATGAAATCGCTTTCTGCCAAATCGTGCCACACAAATCCGCTCTTGTAGCCCCTGATCAAATGGGAAATTCAGAACACATGATACGAAGGTATACAGCGTTGTGCTTAGGTATCAAGTAGAAAACATAGGTGAAAAATTTACCGTTTGGAAGACCACGAATACATGCTAGCCATGCCTTTTCCACGGAGCAAGTTCAATCGGTTAATGACATCTGTGTCATAGAGAAATTGAGACTATATGACAATCCGTGCAGAAATAAAACAGTTCCGCTTCTTTGTGATGTACGAATTTGAAATCAGAAGAACAAGTTGTGAGATCCAGTGACACAACGATACGTTTGGTTGCTGAGCATCTATTTTCTCGTCAACCAAACAGAAATGAAAAAAATCAAGGAATGAGGTTTTCGCTTTATTATATTACCTCTGAGATAGAGACCTTCGGGGGAAGAGAGGGGGACCTCCATGAAGTGGGGTTGCTCGAGCTGGCCGTTACGGCATAGGTAATAAACGACGGGGACTTTCCTCTCTGACCTAAGCTTACTGGGTGGTTCGATCCAGACTTTGGTCCGTTCGGGACTGGTTTCTCTCTCTTTCCATTTCGTCGACTTTAGGACCTCTGTCGTTCTTCCTCTGGAACTGACCGCCATTGAGAAGACAACCCCCAAAAACTGAAGAGTAGATTACAGTGAAAGCATCTACGCAGGAGAGATGAAGTTTTCTATATATAGTGGATTTTCAAGATCGATGGACGCGTCACCGTCACGAATGTTCACCGAGGTGGAGTTATTAAAAAAGCTTCAACCCTTTTTTATCTCTTTGTGATTTGAATATTTTTTGGTTAAGAAAGAGAGGGCTTTGGGGTTTATAAGGTAAATCAACACACATATTTTTTAATACATTTCAATATAAATATGTTTGAAATTATTTGATACATATAAAATTCATAAATTATTTAAGATTTTCACAAACATTTAATAATTTTAAACACACATATATATATGAATAAATTGAAATATTTGTATTCCTGGCATTATTTTTATAAGGTCAATCAACACATATTTTTGAATACATTTAAATATAAATGTGTTTAAAATTATTAGATACATATAAAATTCATAAATTATTTAAGATTTTCACAATCATTTAACGATTTTAAACACATATGTATATGGATAAAATGAAATATTTATATTTCCAGCATTATTTTTATAAGGTGAGGAATAGGGGATAAAAACAAAAAAAATTCTAAAAACATAAATTATTTGTATACATTCGGAGTTGAATAAACGTATAATTCACATAATTATAATTTTTTTTTATATTTATTCAATAATTTTGAATATATTTATATTTTAACGTGCATGAATAATTCATGATACAAACTTGTATTGTGAAAACGAAAGGAGGGAAAGGGGTGGACTCCGATGGGGAGGGAGGGAGCGGAAATTCAAAATTGGGTGCGGCAGACAACAGCTACCAAACAAACTTAAAAGCCATCCGCTGACAGTCGTATTTTATACTCCTGAATAGTCTTTTTGTTTCCATTTTTCTTTAATCTTTTTGTTGTCAATTTATAGCTTGAATTATTAAAGTTAAATAAATAAACAATTATATATCCTAATAAATAAATAGCAGTATTTCTTACTATTTTTAGCACATTAATTTTTTATTTTTCAATTACATTATTTGACGACATGAAGAAAATTAAGAAGAGGAAAGGTAGTTACACGATTTAATTATGATGAGATGCGAGAATAAAAAAACACAATTCAAATTAAAATTAGAAGTCACGCTTTTTGTTGATATGAACCAATAATTATTACTAATGGTGTCAATAACTGATGTGAATATCTCAAACTACTACATTAGTTCTTGCAAATAAGTCCGATCACCTGGAGTGATTTTTTTTACTAAGAATCGTCTGACCAAGACCGGCCTTGAGAATTTCGGAGCCTAGGCAAATTTGAAAAATAAAACCCCTAGATATATTGAAGAAATTTAAAAAATAAAGTAAAATTCAATTAAAATTGTAATAAGAACACATTAACTAATTAAATTTCAAACTTTCTATTAAAAAATTATACATACATACTTCTATTAATGTAGTAGAATTCTATAAAAAAATTCAAAAAATTTGTATTATCATCATATTGTTTATCACATAATTGGCAAAGTGCAAATTATGTTATGAAAATTTATTACTTACTAATATTCATGAAATTATTATCATCTCTGATCAAATAAAAACTTACTCCAAAAAATTATGAATATGTTAGCAAATAAATTCACGAAAGTTAAAATTTATCTATTTATTTAAATATGAGCTACTATTTAACTATTTTATTAAACTATTCAGGGCCAATAGAAAACATAAAAAAATAATTTTTAAATAAAAAGATTGAATGAATAAGAGTGAGTTAATTCGCACAAATTTTGAGAAAAAATAAAAATGAAAAGACTTACAAGTCCTAAAAACCTTAGTAAAAGATACTAAGCCAAATAAATGTAAAAATTTTATAAAATTTAAAATATAAAAGACTATTCCTGTTTATTTGTGTAAAAAATTTGGCCGATTCTTATAAAATGAAATGTGTTAACTAATAATTTATTTTTCTAATTTTTAATTATTGTGGTATTTGAACCAATTGAATATTGAAATAGTTAAAACATAACTTTGTTTAGATATTTAAACTCATGACACTTGTCACTTTTATAGCCCTGCTCCTAAAACGTCTCCCTATAGTACAATGTAGTCTAGATAGTTGAGAGAATTTGTGCCGGCAAAAAATACAATATAATTTTTTAATCATTTGTATTTAAAAAATAATTTCAAAAATAAAAAACGTTAAAAATTACTTTCGATATAATATGTGACACCGAGAGTTGTTTGTTTTGACATAAATTTAATTATACTAAACGTAAATGAATTTTTTTTTGTTTTCATTCTTATATAAACATACATATTAATTTTAATGATTTTTTCGTTTTATTTTAGAAAAAGAAATTATAATGCGAGAGAATAAGACATATAAATTTGAAATTAAATTTTTTTTATTAAATAGACTATTTGTACATGTGTTTTTAAAAGAAATTTAATGAATGATCAATAAATTTTGTGATTTATTGCGACGAGAACTCTTCTCATTAAAAATCTCCATAAAATACTATATAGTATAAATTTTATTGGGGCCGATTCCAAAAACACAAGAAAAAACGCAATACCTCGGTCATTGATTTCAATGGTTGTGATTAAAAGTATAATAATGCTAGGATATGAATTAATGTTAGAATTGGCAAAAAAAATCTAAAATACAATTTCTAAAATTATACTATATAAATTAGTGACCACTAGGCAATATATTTTAATATAACAGTCCAAAATTTTGTTCTAAATAATTTAGAAACCTTTGGCTGATGGTTCTTGCTAATCTTGCTAAACTAATAAGGTAACAAAATTCTAACCAAAATTTTTTCCACTGGTCAAAATTTGCTTAGAACCATTAGAGAATCCTTTAGTTCTAAACAATTCGAATATTTATTACATATCTATTTTAAATTGGTTTGTGTGGCAATTGGTATGTTTCCATGGAGAAACCCAACATTAATTTGATGGTTAAATCATATGGTTTGTGTGTAACCAATGACAAGAGGTATATAGTTGGTGAAGCTGTAACATTACTGTAACGTTTCAAATTTTGGACACGTTAATAAATAAAAAGTGAAGTAACTAAAATACCATTATTATATTGAAATACGAGTTTAATACAAAACACAGTTGAAATACGTTCAAAAAGACTTTAAAAGTAAAGTCAAAGCAGTCTAAACGAAGTTAGGTGAACCACGACTCCACCATATTTTCATTGGGATAGGTGTCATCGTACAGTGTATACTCCGGTTTGACTCTATCGTCGTCGGTACTTAGTTATAAAACATCAGGGGCAGTAGAAAGTTGCGCCATGAGTTTTTACACTCAATAAGTTGCTCTACTTTTAAGTTTCCTTTTGAATGTTTTAGTATAATAATATGATGTGTGGTATACAGAGTATGAAATAATTCAGGGTCTAATCATGTGAGAAGATAAATACAGAAACAGTAAGTACACATACTTTAAATGGAAATAGTATAATTGAAATCATCAGAGTAATTATCAAAGTAAATATCAGTTCCAAACATTCCATGAGTACTCGACTCGAATTAAATATTCTAAAGTATGATCACGTCATATGGTTCCATCAATTATTCTAAAAATTACCTCGTCATTTATTTTGAATAGGTTTTTCTAACATCAATGGTCTCGTCATATATATTTCAAATAAACATTTCTAAATTAATAAAGTCTAATATGGTGCTCCCAAATGATAATGATCCCGACTACTCAACTAATTGATGTTTCCCAACCACCATACTCCTCAATCACGCCATTTTTCGATCGTCATGTTCCCAATCAATATGCTATCCCTAGCATTATATCATGTCGTTACCGTGCCGGAACAATATAAGTTTAAAATTTACGCTAGAAGGTCGTTTAGATTAAAGAGCACGATAGGACTAGATATAACTTCGGCTCAAGCGTAATTTGGCTAAACGCATGACATGGCTAAATTGCAACGTTTGGGTAATACAAAGTTTGAGTCTATTAAACCATTTGTTTACAATCAAAGCTCGGCTCATGTCGCATTATGGCTACAAGACACGCATAATATTCCCACGGATAATATATCCACAACCACTAATCGTATATCATTATCAGTATTTTTATGGTACGGGTATCCACGGGGTACCCTGAGTATTAAATAATTGATCATCCTCAAAGTAATCAGAGTTTTAATTATAGTAATTCATGCTCGACTAATATTTGAATCATTAAATAGAAATCACATAATAATAAGATGTGTGTGCAAATAAATAAAAATTTAATAGTTAATCATAAACAAATTATTTAATGATACATGTTATAAGATAAACATATTTATAAAATGAGTTTATAATAATTTTTATGATTTTTCGAAGAGAGTAAAAAGATAAAGAACCAAAAAGGCATAAAGCTTTAAAATGACATTTTCTTAAAATTAATTTAAATAAAAATTAATTAAATAATTAAATCTATAATAAACTATAACAAGTTTAATTATAATAATCATAAAATAAATTTAAAATTTATATAACAGGGGTACAATCTGTAATTTATAAAAATATAGGGTAAAATTATATTTTTTTAGAAAATAATTTATTCCAGTCAAAACCTCATTCGAAAGTCCATCTGGTCGTGAATCCGATTGTAGATCCAATTTTTCAGACTAAAATCCGGACATGGAAAATACACGGTAGTCTTTGTAATTTGGGTTTTCTCTTCCAGCGAAACTCTGTTAAAACTAATATCATACGAAAATATTCAAAATTGGTTCAAGATGAGGGGATTATAATTGGTTCAAAATTTGGTGAAAGTTTGGGTGGGTTTCAAACGCTAGCTCAATTCGACGAAATTTCAAGGCTTCTTTTTCTTCCTCCTTCTTCTCCTCTCCTTGGCAACTCTAGATGATGGTGTGGAGTTTAGGACAAGTAAGTGTCTCTATTTATAAGGGAAAGGAAGATGTTTGATCAAGGGTTGAGAGGATTTTCTGTGAAATTGATAGAGGGGATGAACATAGCCGCGGATGATGGTGGTAGGGGAAGCTGGTGTAGGGTTAAGGGATGCTGCAGTAGGAGATAGAGTTGGTGGTGGATGGGAGTGATGGGAGGGGGAGGAGCGACGAATGAGAGGTGGTAACATGGTGGTTGTCAGGTGAGGATAGGAAGGAGAGAGAGTGAGTCATGAAGGAGGAGAGAGAGAAAGGTGAGATATATACACACATATACATGTACTGATGAATATATATATATATATATATATATATATATATATATATATATCATACAAAAATATATTTAAATAACTCTTATAATATTAATTAAACTTATTAAAGTATATAGTTTTGTAAAAAAAGATGTAATACATATATACATATGTAACAACGTAAAATATTTATACACGAACATAAAATACCAATTTTAAAATATACGCGATTTAAATAAATGTTCGGAATGTATTAAAAATCTCGGGTCATTACAATTACTGCTAGGGTACTTAAATTTCTCCGTAATTTCACAGTGATGAAAACGTTTTGCACTCCAGAGAACAAGGAGATTAAACATAAATCTGATCTTTTTACGATCAATTAAGGATTTTCTCAAATACTGTTTCTTTTTTCGAAATTTGTATGGGCATTCACATACTAGGCATATGATGTGACAGTCATACAATTTGTATTTTGGAAATTGCAGCCAACTATCGTATTGACAAACAAATAGGTTTCGTCCTCTGTGTTACCAGGAGGTACATCAATGTCGTAGTTGGATTTGCCGATGATGGGGAGAGAAAAAGGCGCGGGGAAAGGGTAGTGAGAGAACGTCGACGAAGAAGAGGAGAGGAGAGGAGAGAGAGAGAGTTAATATGTAAAGAATGAGATAGAGGAAAGCGAGGGTTAATATGTAAAGAATGAGATAAATAAGAGAAAGGGTATTTTAATCACAACCGTTAATTTTAATAATTGAGATGTTGTGTCTTTTTATGTGTCCCAAAATTTGACTCCAATTTTATTAAGTCAGAGTTCAACTCTCACAAACTCCTACTCCTGCTTTGAAATTAAATAAATGTAAAAATTATCTTTAAAAAAAAAAAACTACGTTATGTTGACAAATATATGTTTAGTGAGTAACGAGATTTCTACGAGGGATAGCGTAGGATATTATTGGCAGATTAATAGGTGGGTCCAATGGATATGTGCAAGTTCTTTTTGAGTGATTTTATAGTACGTCGTTGGCCAATTTTAGCTTTTATTATGGTGCGCCAAGTTTTCTCCAATGATATTTAAGGCACCAATTGAATTTAACAAAGAGTAATGGATATTTATTCCAAGTCAATTATTTTTCAAATTTAAAATATATATAATATATTATAAAATTTCCAATTATAATAAAATCTTACAAAATTAGTTGAATAATATGTGAAGAATATATTTTTCACAAGAATTATCTAAGTGAAAATATGATTAAAATACAATTTGATGTCAAACACCCAAGATGTAAAATACCAAATTTAAACTTTAAACCAAACACACCATTACTAGTTGTCCTGATTTTAAAATAGTAAGAGCAATGCACTAAAAAGAGAGGAGAAAAGAAAACGAGGATGCTTGGCACCGAATTTGTATGGTTTTGCTACTTTTAACATGTTATGACAGAGGCAATAGAAAGTAGATTTATTAACGTTCTATTATAACCGTGGTAATAGAAAATAGATTTATTAATAGTGTAAAAGAAGTCGTGGCTAATTACCAAGTTATAGTAACGTTTCAAAAACATTATTAGAGGTAATTTGTACCAACAATTTTTTAGACCGTTATTAATAAAACCGTTGAGAGATCTCCATTTTCTTATAGTAACACATAGGTGTTCATAAGATCCATATATACCGCATAGTTTGTGTAATTCCACATGGTACAAATGAGATTTTTCAATAACGCGTCGCTCTACTACTGTAACGTATCGACTTTTGACACGTTAATTTTTTCTTTTAGATATCATTTTATTTGTCAAAATTATTTATTAAAAGAAACTCATCCTTTATTTATTAAGTAAAATAAAATAACTTTTAACAACTAAGTAAACCGAGTTCAAAGCTGAAAAAACTAAAATACCCTTCTGCTTTTACAAACTGAATTAAACTTAAATAAATAAACAAGATTATTTAAGGATACGACAGCTAAGTGAAGGTCTCCTCATTGGTTGCCTCCGGCTCGACCTGCCCTATCAAATCCTCAATCTCCACATCTACATTTGTCATAAAATGCCAAAGACAGAGAAGTTGTACCGATGAGTTTTGACACTCAATAAAAATAGTTACCCAAAAAATCCAACCGAAAGGCAAAAGATGCAAATAATGAAATAAAGCAACATAACTACATGATTCATGAAAATATGCATTTCTAACATAATGAAATAACATATGCTGATATAACCAACAATAAATAACGCGTAAGTATTTTAAGTTCATTCTTTCCTTTCATTTAATTGGAGCGACACCCGGTGAGAATCAAACTTACTTTGGGAATCGAACCCGAAATATAAAAGTGAACAAAAATCAAACCACCAATCATCTCAAGAATTTAACACAGAAGAAAGAACGGATTCGGATAATCTAACCTGCAAAAATAGTCTCGATAATCTAACCTGAAACAAGTAGTGCAACAGCTGTAATTCATTTCGTTTTACTTTTTACGTTCGTTTGGATTTTGTCAATTTAATCAAATCTCCACAACAACCATAACAACTACTCTGACACATATTACGATTGCATAAACACACCAAAGTCAAATCTACAATATTTTAACTAACACGAAATTAGACGAAGACCCATGATCATAAAACTAGCACAGTGGATATTTGTGCGCAGTCTACATTAATTATGGAGATGTGTAAACTGTTTGAAACAGAGCTTGTAGGCTCAAACATCAATCGAAAAAATTCAGAAAATATTATGGAATTTATTCTGTTCTACAGCATCTCGCTTGAGCTCATAAGCTCGCTTGAGCTCATAAGCTCACTTGAGCGGCAAAAATAGACTTACTGTTCAAATTTTAAAATTGAAAATTTCTTTAGCTCGCTCGAGCGATCTATTAAATTATTTTTTTGCAAAAATTTCAAAAATTAAAAATCAACCTAGAATTTGAAAATTTTAGATCCAAACTTTTTGGTTCGAACAGAAATTCTAAACACATTACAGAAACCCTAAATCATACGTCTAAACACAAAAAATAAAACTTTAAGGTTGGAAGATAACAATTCCTACCTTAATCACGAAATAAATGTAGAACAAATGTAAATCGATGAAACTTCAATTTGACAAAGCTCCGGCTGTTGCTTCCCCTGTTAGATAAAATTATGTTTAAACTTTTATGCGGAAACACAATTTTGATAGGATCTTGAATCAATACATCCCAAGAAAA
>JABCMJ010036396.1:0-13085 GCA_014822125.1 Arbutus unedo | reverse complement strand
GGTGCTAATGGGTCTGTCGGACGTTTGCTTCCCAAGATACAATGACTATCGACGAAAGGAGGCAGCACTTCAATTTTTTCGACAAGCGAACTAGAAACTGTGGTATATTCTCAAAAGGGCAATGGAATGCTATATATGCTAAGCGTGTAAAATTTTTTTTTCTAAGTAGTTTAAATGAGAGAAGAGACTCCCCTTTATATACATATGTTGATGTCTCTTTGGGGATACATGTCTCATTAGAGGGATTCAATTCGAACCGACACAACTTTTAACTAAAATCTCTTCTCTTCTTTCTTTGGGCCTAAATCCAATATGGCTTAAACAAACTCATTAGAAAAATTCATTTAGGCTTATCCTAAAATTAAAATAAATTAGTTTTACTCTTCTTTTTTTGTGACAATTTTATTCACTTTTAAATATTTTTAAATATTTTTCCAATAATATCAAAAAGTTGACAATTAATAGGGGGTAGCGTGGTACAGGAGAAGGTGACCCACCATTGTAGCGTCGGCCCTACTAGTAGTATGACCCCATTTCCTTTACTGTGCCGCTCTCTTTCTCTCTCTCTCATGTCTCTTATAAGTGCTGTAGTATTATTCATTTTATCAGGTGTAGCTGTGAAGCTGCTTTCCATATCCCTTTCCTTTTCTCTGCTTACAAGCTCCTCTCTCTCTCTCTCTCTCTCGCTCTCTCTCTCTCTCTCTTTCTGCTATGAACCGTGCACAAGTACCTTAAATTTTAGTCCTTTCTAGTGTTCTAATATGCAATTGTTGGAGTTCGTTATTCTGGACGAATAATCAACTGGGTTTTTCCATTCTTTACAAATAAGCATTTGGGTTTTAATTAGCCACTGGAAACATGAGTACTGAAACTCATAATTCAGACTCATTCTCATCATCTCCATCCTCAGCCGGGTCAACTCACTCACGCGTAAACTCCGTCATGACCCAACCCAACCTAAAACCTGCAAGCCCACCAAAAATCAAACGGAACAGAGACACCAGCAGTAAACACCCGCTTTATCGGGGGGTTAGAATGCGTAACTGGGGCAAATGGGTATCCGAAATCCGCGAGCCGCGCAAGAAGTCGCGCATTTGGCTAGGCACTTTTCCCACGCCGGAAATGGCGGCTCGAGCGCATGACGTCGCCGCTCTTACTATAAAAGGAAACTCAGCCGTCCTCAATTTCCCTGAACTCTCCGGGTCACTTCCCCGACCCATCTCGAAATCACCCCGCGATGTTCAAGCCGCTGCGGCGAAGGCGGCGGCGATGGAAGAATTTGACTTGCCGCAGCCTCCGACTCAGATTTCGGATGAGCTGTGTGAAATCGTTGAGTTGCCGATTCTGGGGACAGGGTATGACTCGGCCGAGTTGAACCGGAATTTCGTGTGTGTTGAGTACTCGGTTGAAGAAGGTTGGTTGTATCCGCCGTCGTGGCACTTTTCTGACCAGATGGCGGAGCCGGAGAGTGAAATCCCAACTAGTGTTGACTCTTTGTTTTGGGATTATTAGTGCTTAATTTCAGTGCCATGTGATCTCTTCTGTCAATTTTTGGTTTTTGTATTTTGGGTTATTGGCTTTAGCTCTTTTGGTTTTTTCGTTTAAGGGCTAGAGTCTCTCTTTCTCTCTCTCTAAGCTTTTATTGGTCCTTGTGTAACCTTTTGCAATAAATCTAACTGTACAGTGTAAATGCCATAAATTCCCTTCTACAGTTGGGGCATAGACATTAAACTCTGACTCTCTCTCTCTCTCTCTCTCTCTCTCTCTCTCCCCCCGTGTTGTGGGTTAGAATTAGATAATTCTGTTTGGAATTTCCAGCAAATGGTACACTTTTTGATTATATGAAACTAGCAACTAGCTCTAAGCATGCAGGAACTCATCTCACGATGCTTTCTCATACAAGATTTTGGTATAGTTAATTGCAGCTTCGTTTGATCAGTGGTACAGCTAAAGAAAAGAACTAAGATTGTGATACATAATAAAAAGAAATTTACAATAAAGTTGATTGTTTGAATGTGATATGAATTTTTGTAAGAGTTAAGTTGGGTTTGGCCGGACTCAGTTATTTGATTATTTTTCGTTCTTATATTTTTGTTTTGTAATTTTTTGTCTTTCGTTAACTTTTTTTGGATTATTGGTTCGTTTCGATGAGGATTTTCAGAAAAATTATATAAATAATGAATTAAATTTAAAAAAAGCTCAAAAAATATAAATAATCTAAAAATAGAGTTTTTTATGCTTATTGTTCGTCTTTAGTGATTTTAGTTTTTAGACATTATTTTATATTTTTTAGCTTCCATCCATCAAGATAGACTAATAATTTATAAAAATTTAAAGTCAAAATAACAAATGCAAAAAACTTTTAAATAAAGACAAAATATACTTAAAAGTAATCAAGTTAGAGCCTTATTATAAGCATGTTAATATTGATTGAGTAATGGAAAGGTAAGTGTAAATAAGAAAATTAAGTGGAGATTGGAAAATGAAAAAATTCCATGATTTTGTCAATCTCTTTTTCAGAGGTTTAGACATAATGTAGCCTTAAGCCGGGGAAAAAGTTATTCAGATATTGGCAGTATAGTATTAGTCCTCGGTCTACTAGTATTCACTTTGGTAGTCCATCATTAAAAAATTTTGTTGTGTCCTATAATATGATACAATTAGTCCAATGGCAAAACTGGATGACCAAAAGTTGCTATGGGAAATTTTAAAAACTTTAAGATTTTCAAAGTGCCATTACTCTTTTTCTTAAATTTTTACTTTCCAAAATGAATTGAGAAAAACTGATAAAAAAGTAATTACCATGCCAACGCATTATTTATGAATTATTCCCTTTACTTACATTCTTAATTTTCAATTTATGCTTGCACTCTAAATTTTTATTTTCAAATTTTATTTTAGTTTTATGTATACATTTTAAGAGATGTTTTTACTCTTACGCTCCGCTCTCCCTTATGCTCCACCGCTTTATGTAACTTATTCGATGTTATTAGCATTGACTCATTGTAACTGCTATAAAAAATATATATATAAATGGCATGAGAAGGGATGACAACGCGGCAGATCGAGAGTGAATATTATTATCTATGTCTTCGATTTTCGAACTTATATCCAATTTATATCCATACCCCGATTCCCGAACGGAAATTGGTTTTCCTTCACCCCCGATCCGAACAGAAAATGGAGAATGAAAATCTAAAAACAAGAAAAAAAAAATGTGACGTCTTGCTTCTCGGCAACGTTAAAAGAAACTAAGTGTCTAAATATACACAAATGTGTCCAAAAAATACACAAATAGTGCCCCTAAAACGAAAAAGAAAATATAATTATACAATGATGGTCTCTCTCTAAATACAATAATTTATTCAAATACTCTAATCCGGTTCCACTAAATCTGCTCCAATACCTGAAAAAAATATTAAACTGCGGGAAGTATACTATACGACAGAAAGAAACAAGGGTTTGAATATGATCAATAAGCGAAGATCAAAAGACAAGCGAAATAATTTTCAACAATGTTCATAACAAGTCAAATTAGGTCCTGTATCTGGTCCATCTCGGTAACATGTCAAACACCACCTAGGTAAAAAATAATTTAATCCATATGTGTCACTCAGACCCGCATAATACTACATCTGATTTCACGATAGACAATCAATCATAACAACTAATTTACTGTGATCCGATGCACTTGCACATATACTAATTAGATTCATGATACTCAATCACGCAATACATTGTATCACAATTTGATAAACAGAATTCAACAATAATTTTTAGGATGATCAAATAAGTAAAAATATTTGATATGAATAAAATTCTCTAGAGATTGAAAGCGTATAGTATACTTCCGATTTATCTCAAACAAATATCGTGACCGTTTAGTATGAGCATACCGGTGCTAAAAATGATATCTTAGAATTATACCTCAATCAAACACTGTTAGATTTACCATCAAAAAATCAAATAGTTTGTGATAAAAATAACTTGAAAAGTTTTATGGTCAGACATAATGGCTAGAAAAAATACTATGGATGTGAAAAAATCAAGAAAACACATTAATTGAGTGTGAAAAAAATGAAAAGGATGATGCCATATTTATAGGATTGGAAGGACTAAGGGTTGGGTGTGAAAGTCAAAAGATTCGGACGAACTTGGTTAGGAAAAGAGACTATGAAAGAAAAAATCATGTTTGGGTACAAAAGAAGAATACTTAGGGGTCAAGTTTTCTCAGGTGAAATGAATGTCGGACTTCAAGGGTCTCAAAAAGATAGAATTGTAATCAATAAAGTTATGAAATCAAGAGGTTAGGGAGAAAAACAAGGGATTGAATGTCAATGGTTAGAGGAAAAAATCCAAGGGTCTCAGCAAACCTGATTAAGAAACATGGCTAGGGCTAGGTAAATATGAACTTGACTTTTGGGTTTTCAATGTTTATAGCTAAGAACCAAAATTGAATAGTTAATTGGGTAAAGAAGAAGAAGAAAAAAATGATCCGATATTATTCGCCACACCATCATATTTGTGGCCTAAAAATTTACAACGTTCGATCGAATAACTAAATTAATTATTATCAAATTAACCATGAAATATAAAAAGAATTTTAATAAATGATTCAAAATTATTTATTAAATATTTAAAAAATCTAATCGTTATAAAAAACAAACTATTATTTCTAATATAAAAACTATACATGGGAATTATGTAAAATTTGACAAACTCTTAAAACCCTATATACTATTTAACTTATAACAGACAATTCCTAAACATTCTAAGTAATACAGGGCTCCTAAACATTCTAAGTAATACAGGGCAGGGTGGAGATTAGGAAAGGAGATACATATCCCGAATCTTACTTGTTTTAAAAATATATATATATAAAGTTATCCTCAAATCGCACTTGATTCTCAAAAAAATGCCCAAATTTCCAATTGTATTGGGTGAAATTGCCATTCCTAGGCCTGAGTTCATTATCACTAATAATTATCATTCAAAATGGACATCGTGAATTTATTTTCTTTATTTTTGTTATTGTTTTCTTTTTTATTCCTATTTCTTCTTACTTTTGAATGTTTTAGGAAAGAGATATCAGTGTATCTACTACGTATTGAGTGCTGAATGTTTGCATTTGGAAAATGCAGAAGGGGGTGAAAGTTGTGATTGTGACATATTTCCCCGTTAGCATAACATTTACTTTTCCGTAGCTCACTCCTTACTATTTATGGGAAAGCATTGTCTGGCGTACATGAACAGTGTTGACAATTCGTGTTTTTTATATTTATCCTATTTTTAGAATCCAAGAGGATCTTTTAATACTCCTCAGATAATAATTTGATCTTTGACATTATGATTTATGTACATATATATAATATGCTCACAGCCTCAGACGTGAGACAAACTAACACAGTTACTTCTCTCTTGTAACCAATCACCTGAAAAGGCATCCTTTCTAATAAATGGGCTTAGTTACACTTTGTCCCTTCAAGTATCATCCTTTCTCACTTTATTCACTTTATTGTTTTTGCTTGCAAGTTATTCCTTTGAACTATAGAAATATAGCATAATACATTTTTGTTACTTTTTTGTCCAATATTTAATGGTAAATATCATGTGTTATGAACATGTATCTTTAAAAATATTTATTATCACTCTAATATCCTCCACACACACACATTGTACATAGTATATAATATATCGATTAAGTTGGTTAGTATTAATTCTTATTTTATTTAATTTATATTATTTTAGATTTTAATTATTTTTTATAAAATTTTAAATATGTTTTAACGGGAGAATTTTTCTAAATAATTACTACAAAAGTTTAAGATCCATTAAAAATTTAAAAATAATTTTTATCAATTTTTGTAATTTTTGCGTTATTTTATCTTATCCATTTTTTTTAGATTTAATTAGTATTTTCTATTTTGATTTATTACATCTAGCCAAATGAATAAACTTCAAAAGATAATTAGTTTTTTTAAAAGATCAACTAAATATTTTTTGAGAGCCCAAGACCAACTTTCAATAAACGATGGAAGCATATCCTTAATTCATTTGTGTGTACGGGTACACAATATATATATATATATATATATATATATATATATATATAGGGGAAGGATTCGGGGACACATAAAAAAATACTCCATCTCAACCGTAAAAATCAACGGTTGAAATTAAAAAATCCTCTCTTTCCTCTCTTTCTTCTCATTCTTTACACATTAATCCTATCTATTCCCTCCTCCATCAACATTCTCTCTCTCCTTTTCCACACCTTTTCTCCTCCCAATTTCCGGCTAACCCAACTCTGACAACGGCGACCTTTCTCCGACAAATTCAACTCCGGTGACTCTCATTTCGACGAAGAGCTTTTATCGGCGATGACACATTAAAAATTAGAGTTGTGTTTCTTATAATCTCTGCGTTTCTTGGCTGTTGGATGGGAATAGTTTCCCTAGAAATCAAGATGGGGCAGAATTCATCTATTTTTGATAACTCATGGATATGATTTATATAAAATAGGGCAGAATCATTAAGGAACACCGGTTTTTTTTTGTAGGGAATTGAATATACAATCTATAAATTGAGGACTAAATCATCAAGGAGCATTTTTTATAGGGGAAACAGTGATATTAGTAATTAGAAGTCAAAAAAAAAAAAAAAGGTGTATAGAGACTAGGGAAAAGCCAAACTATAGACCGATAAAGGCCTTGATTTCTAACACGTCTTTGCCGTTGAAAGTCTTTTGTCAAAATGATCATATGGTTGTCAGAATTGAATTTGCAGGAAAAGAGTCATTATCGTCGTTGAAATTGGGTTCGCCGAAAATTAGGAGGACAAATGGTGTGAGAGAGGGGAGAGAAAACGCACATGGGGGAGGAAATAGATAAGGTTAATGTGTAAAGAAAGAGAGAAATGAGATGGTATCTTAATGTCAGCAGTTTAATTTTAATAGTTAAAATGAAGTGTTTTTTTATGTGTTCCCGATCCGGCCCGGCGGGGGGGGGGGGGGGGGGGTGGCACGTGTGTGTGTATATATATGTATATATTACATATATATATATATTATATATGTGTGTGCATGTGTGTCTATACATATATTATACATAATATATGTGTGTGAAAAATATTACACCTAAAATGAGTATTTTTAAAAATACATATGCATAATATATATATTATGACATTTAGCGTTAAATATTAAAAACTAATAGAAGAGGTAATATACCGCATTTTCGTATTCGAATGGGATAACTGGCCCAAAAACAATGATGAAAAATGAGTAATAACCGAAGAGGACAAACTGCAAACAACCCTTTCTAATATGCAATAACTAATGATCCCTCACTCTCTTTCCCTTCCTCCCTCTCCCTCTCCCTCTCCCTCTCTCACTCTCTCTCTCTCTCTCTCTCTCTCTCTCGTAGTTGTGGTTGATTAGGCAATGTTCTCCAAACACCATGTGACGTTATTCGTGTGACGCTTCTAAAAAATTATGTAACGATTTAACAAGTAAAACATGATAATACAGTCTTGTTAAATGAATAGTGATAAATGTTGTAACGCTCTAATTTCTAGAAATATTATTTAAATTTTTTAATTTAATTATTAAGTCAATTAAAATTTAAATTGTGAAAATATCATTTTTATTATTAAAATAACGGAAACAAAGATAATTCAGAGTTTAAAACTGAGAAAGTGAAAATGATATAAATACCTCTTAGAATTTACATTCTTTTATCCAAAAATAAATCTAAATAAGAGATACTTATGATAACCAAATGCTAGCATGGTTTTCTTCTACATGACCTGGCTCTTCAAACTCAGGTAAATTCTCCAATGGCTCCACAGCACCTGGTATAAAATACCAGGAGCAAAAAAATTGCTCCGATGAATAATGAAACTCAACAGAAAAAAGTTATCGAAACACCAAACTTAAAAATACAGATATACAGCAAGACATTTATTACCATGAAAGCGATAAAGTGTATAAGTAAATTCACGTAGGTTTATTATGCTTTCGTTCTTTTACATTCTTAAGAACACCTTTTTCCCCCGATATTCCTTCTTATATATCCGACTATCTCGAGTAGAGTGCTCGATTTATATTGACAAATCCTTACCGAGTCAAGACAGAGACCTTCTATAGTCTACTTGAGTCAATGCCTACTGACGAATATGTGTGGCTTCGCCAAGTCACGTATTAATAAACCTTAGCTCCTTCTCCTTTAACGGCTCAAGGATGACCAAGACAATGTTGTCACTCCCTCAAGGTCCGGAGCTAACGACGCAGACGTACCTTGAAGTCACCTCCAACCGAATACACTCATTTCCTAGTTGGAGTTCTTATAATCAAACAAGATGACGCCTATTGAGACTCTAACCCACATGAAACACAAATTTAAGACGACATCCAAAATAACACTTGGCACAACGATCGTAACAACACTTAGCTTGACGGTCACCAATTTTCCATGACATTCGAACCGGTGTCCTTAACGTGAATTATAAGTTTTCACATAACCACCCAAATCTCAACACAGTTCGCTAACTACAATTTATAGCACTACGACTTAACTACTTTCAACAGTTCGCACGACGGCCTCATTAATTTATCGGCACGATGGCCACGTCATCAATTTTTATTAACAACGTGGGTTAGCACGACGGCTAAGCTGAACTCCATTATCAGTACCACAAACCCATTCACAGAACTTTAACAACTACAACCATAATCATAACACCATTAACATGTGACAACATACAATTTATAGTCAAAGTAGGTCAACGCTCTCACAGAGTCCCTTGAGAATTCGTCGTCATACAAAACATGCTCGTGGATGTTTGTGCAATGTGATTATACAAAACAGTAGTGGTCATGGTTTGGATCTATTGTCCAGAGGCCCGAACAATATTCTGTAAACATTATGGATTTTACCAGGTCACTCGAGCGGTTTCAAAAATTATAAGTTCTGAGTTCTAGATTAAAAAGTCAGAATCTATCAAATCTAGACAGGTCGCTCGAGCGGCATAAAGCTTATTCGAGCGAGCTTTCGTCTTTGGCAAATTCTGATTTTAGGATTTTTAACTCACACAGCTCGATCCAAACCCTAGAATATGCTTCTGACTTCCAAACCAGAAATTAATCATCCATATAGAAAACTTTATAGAGCCTAGATCGTAAACATTCTATCAATTTTATAAATCAAATCATAGCAAAAACAAATTTCATGTTTCAATATCATTGAACAGGAACCCCTAGCATGTATTTCTACAAAATTAACCATCAACCCTACTGTAATCCGTCAATCTAGAGATTGGAAGTGAACCTCGAACGATGAACTACAATGAACAACGATCTCGAATTGGAAGAACTTTATATGGACAGAATCTCCCATCTTCAACTCAAGAACATCCTCCAATTCCTCTCTCTAAAGCTCCCAGATAACCTCTATTATAATTTTTGTAACACTCCTAATGATTCAAACTTCATTTTTATAAAGTAAAACCTCATAAAACGCAATCAAAATGAATAATTGCAAAATAAATCCTAAGTAAAAAATGTTCTCCCACCAGTAATACTATTACGCAGCAATTGCTGTACTCTGGAATTCAAACGGGTCGCTCGAACGGTTTCGAACTCGCGCAAGTGGTGTCCAAAAACAAAAGTCGCTCGAGTGAGCTCCAAAATTTCAAAGCCCGAATTAACCATTAGTAGAAAATTTATTTTTATTAATTAAAAATTAGAGATATTACAAATGTAACGGACATTACATATGTTGCGGTTTGTGATTTGCAAAGAACGCCGCGTGATGATCCAACATGATACTTTGAAATCACCTAATGAATTCTAATAATGGTGTGTTAGAATGCGTCAGGGATTCTTCCTGCCGATATTCGGCCTAATTTTTTTTTTTTGAATTTTTTTTATTTTTATGTGAATTTGTTTTGTAATTATTTATTTTTTGTTATTTTTTGTGGATTATTAGTTTATCTCGACGATAGTTTTTAGAAAAGTTGTAAATAATAGGCCAAATTTAAAAAACGTTTAGAAAAGACAAAAATAATTTAAAAACATAATTTTTTTTTAGTTTATTCGTTGTTTTTAGTGACATTTTTTTAACTTTTGTACATGATTTTATAATTTTAATATTTCTTTTATCAAGACGGACTAATAATCCATAAAAAATTGAGGCCAAAATAACAAATGCAAAACAAATTAAACAAAATAAAACAAATCCAAAAAAAAAGTTAGGCCAAATGGGGTTATTAATGTATTTTCGGGCAGAGAATTATGTTCTGAGATTTTTGTCTCTTTACAAAGGATCTTATGTATATAAATTTGTAATTGAAAATTCACCGCCAAAAAAAAAAACTAACATTAAGTAAATAGTATCCTTGTCACATCCTAGGTTGTCAAATAATTAAGTAAATACAATCGTTTCATTAGCCTTCAAAATAGGAATTTAAGCTAGTGCTACTGTTCCATATGGCTGCTTCTATTTTATATACGAAGATATAATTTTTGAATTTTGACAAAAATAAAAAAATAAAAGAAACACACAAAGCATTTACTTTAGATATTTCTTCAAGTATGTGTACCGTAGTAGGCCAAACCCACATAAGGATGAGCCTTCAGGCCATACATATACTCGTCCCATCTTAGATGGAGATGTGTTGGATTGAGTCTAGTGATGATCATTTTGATACCAGGCCATGAGGTTTGACGAGTTCATTTGGCGTCCATCAAGTCTTGTTGGGTGCACGATCACAGATTGGGCCGAGCTTCCTCATACAGACGGTGTTTAGGAGGCTTTATGAGGTAATTACTCAAGAAACGCTGTTCGGTTGTGCTACTGTGTGCATGATGCTCAGCGTTGCCTGACCACGTTGTATTGTTCACGTTGCTGGTAGCTACCAGGAAAGACGTGGGAATGTTGCGATTTCCAGATGTGGGGGGCATCTAATTCTCACAGATGTGAGACACATGACGGAGTTCGCCTACAAAAATAGCTACCAAGACAATATCGAAATGGCATCATTCGAGGCATTATATGGCAGAAAGTTTTGATCGCCTTGATGTTGGACGAAGGTCGGAGAAGCAGAAATTACCGAACTGGACATGGTTTAGGATACAATGAAGAAGATTAAACTGATTCAAGATTGTCTTAAAGTGGCTTAGGATCGATAGAAGAGCTATGTTGAACCAAATTAGAAGGAACTTGATTGTCAAGAGGGTGAGTCCGTGCTCTTGAAAGTCTCACTAATGAAGGCATTGCGCAACTCGGATAGCGAGGTAAACTCGGTCCGCGTTAGATGGGACAATTCAAGATTTTGGAGAAAATTGGATGGTAATATTTCGAACAGTGTTGAAATACTTAAGTTAGCTTGGTTTTGGGTGTTTGGTCACACCATTGAGAATCACTGCTAAGAAAATTCATCATCAGAATTGAATTATTAGATAATAGAAAACCCAAAAATTATCCCGGAAGAACTTTTTAAAATTTATGTTGCATTCTTCTGTTATTAAGTTGTACAAACACCAATATACTCACTCATATCTACAACTAAACATAAATCCAAACAATTTTACAGTGGTCAAAATGCGAAATAAAATCTATTGTGGATCCCATCTATACTTTATTATGAAATATATTTGGTTGAAACAGTTTTATAAATTCCGATTATAATCCAAAAATAAAAAATCTAGCATCCAAATTTATAAATCTAAAAAGTAATTACCTCGTAAATATAAAGTAGTTATTGTCTAGTGTTTCAGGAAGACGATGGGATGCCTTATTTAGGAGAAGTTGGCAGAGCATGCTATTCAAGACACATGTTAATTCGTACATATGGAAAGAGACTGCAACACAACCTTTTATTAGACCCCAAATAATGGAAAGAGGCAGAGGCAAAGCCAAATAGTAACTTTCAAGTGAATCTTTACTAAACCCCACTTCTCCTCTCCCCTACATCTGTATAATAAGTAATAATGCACCGAAATCGAATCACCCCACCAGGCCATGCCTCCATTTCTTAGCTGTGAGCTTTTTGAATGCCTTTCCAAAACTAGGGAAGGTCACATCTCTGTTTTCTTTCTCTCTTTTATTTTGGCTTTACATAACGACTACTTTTTTACTCTTCTTCTGTCTCCACCTTCATCATCCTAACTCTTAACTTTACAAGTGTTTTTGTTTTCTAATATTCAAGAATAATTAGCTAGCTACATTCATTTAATGACGACTACTTTTTGTTTTCCTTAATTTTTTAAAGTTGTTAGATAGTAGATGTTTTTTTATTCCCAACGAAAATAATTTAGTAATCTTTAAAATATAAATATTAATATTAATATTAAAGAAATCACGAGCATGTTAGGTAGTAGACGTATTATATCAACAAAATATAATACATGATAGGATTCAAATTCAACTATTATTTAAACTAATAGCCTATTATAAATTTGTGTGATTTTTTCTATATTTAAAAACTCGGACAAATTGTTCAAATTCTAATTTAATAGGAACAAAAGAGAATAAGAGCCAAACCCAGAAGTAGGAACAAAAGATAATCCAAACCTGTTAATCAGAGGAATATGTATAGCGATACCGAATAATCGAAGAGCATCAACAGAGAGAGGAGAGAGAGCGTCATCCGAAGAGGATAGAGCACTGAACGAGGTGTCAACCGAATTTTCAAAAAGAGAGAGAGAGAGAGAGAGAGAGAGAGAGATGTTATGTACGTGGAAAGAGAGAGCAAAGGGATTAGAAAAATTTAATAAATAGTTTTCATATAAGAATTTAAAAATAGAAAAATTAAGAAGGGCTACAGCAACGGGCCATTATAACCGTGATAATTGAAAATGGATGTACCAACAGCCCAAGAGAAACCGTGGCTACGTATCCGGATATAGTAACGCTTTCAAAAATCGTTGGTAGATCCCACTTTTCTTGTAGTGAAATTTCAAAAACTATGTCCAAATCTCGATATCAGAAAAATCTCAAAATTTCAATATAAGCCATTTTGATTTTGGTAGAAATTATTTTACATTTTATTTTGGTAAAAAAAATTCTAAATTTAAAATTTCAATA
>JABCMJ010036382.1:0-12687 GCA_014822125.1 Arbutus unedo | reverse complement strand
GGTTTTGGGGGTTGTGTGTGTGTGTGTGTGTGTATGAGTAAGCTTCTGAAAAGGGATCACTTATTTTGCTACGGTGCAGACCTATTATTTCCTTATCAATTTTTTATGATCCGAACTATTCAATGTATTTAAAACATATTTTTGAAGAATAACGCGAAAAATTAGCTTAAAATATTATCTGAAAAAACTTGATCCATTTAATTTTTCATAAAACTATTTCTGTCAACATTTCTAAAAAATTATTTAGATCAAACCCTTCTTGGACACACACACACACACACACACATTAAATATCTGGAATATAGGTAGTATAGTTGACATAAATATATTTTGGTCTTTAATTCAAACACTTTACCTACTTATAGGTAATAACAATTGCAGTAATACTCTCGTGCAGGGTTTGGTTTATTGTTTCATTTACTGTTTCATTCACTTGTTCATCATAAATTAATCCTGGTGCAAAATCATCCATATTTGTATCTGTATCGTCGTTCTCATCTTATTTAGATTTTGTTTGCTATGAATAAATTAGAACATACAAGTTTAAAGTTATTATGCTAGCCAAAATATAAAACAACAGAACTTTACATGTTCCTATGTTATGCAGATATCTAGAGATTATAGTAAAACAGGTAATCTTATCTATTAATTTCTATATTATGCAAAGATACATAGATCAAACTAAAAGAGAATTTTATCGAATAAAGAACTGATAGCATTATGTCTTAGTTCATAACATATAATGTTGTGCTGGTAATCTTCCAGTTGGTAAGAGATAATGTTTTATGTTATCTGTTTTGAGTAATTGAGTTGTAAAAGCTAAGACGTAACATTATCTCTCTCATCTTACAGACGTTTGGAATGGATAGGTAACTTTATGTGGTAGATAAAGTCATATATTGGTCATATTACAAAAATAATTTTTTGTTGTTGTCATACAATGGAAAAGATACAAAGATGTGATTACAAGAGATACAAATCTTGTATGTTTTTATTGACAACAGAATTCTCTTGCTGATCAGAAACTAATCCTTGTGGAAAGTCATCCATTTTTGTTTTTGTATCTTCTTTCTCATCTTGTTTTGATTTTATTTGTTGTTATGCAGAGATTCATCAATAAAAGTATAACAGATAAGTTTAAATGTTATTATGCTATGCCAAAATATAAAACAACAAAACTTTACATATTCTTATGTTATGCAGATATTTAAAGATTAAACTAGAATAAATAATGTTATTTGTGTTGAAGAACGATTTTGGAACATATATTTAGTTTGTTCAAAATCATTAAGTAGTGAATAAATAGTTGACTATAATTAATATTGGTTGAAGAAATTCAAATAGAATTTATTTCTGTTAAATTAATTAGTGTAGAGTCGTGTTTTGTCATTGACATCTATTTGGATAAATAGTCATGTCACTTCCTTTCGTAACTTTTTGTAAGAGGAATTTTTGGAGACACAAATTTATAGAGTTTTGAATTGATTTTCCCATTTATTCTTTTGAGTTTTAAGTCTTCATACGAGAGAGTACATAAATATAATTTGGTTTGCTAGGTCCATTGAATGTAGTGCTGCTTTAGTGGGATTCGATCATTTTATCTTGAGAGACAAACGTCTATTCAAATCGTAAGGCGATGGCGTAATTTGTCTTAAGGACATAGTGTCTAACTTGGTCATTTCCATATGATTTTTAGGTTTTATTTTTCTATGATTTTGTTATCTTTGATTTCGTCGTTTTATGTCACAGTAACGCAAAAAGTATACATAACTTTTCTAATAATTTGTTATTTGTAATTGAGTCGTAAGAGCCAAGACGTAACATTATCTTTTTTATCTTACAGCTGTTAGGAATGAATAGATAACTTTATGTCATAGATAAAGTTAGATGTTGGTCTGATTACAAAATAGATATTTTTGTTATTGTTATAAAATGCAAAGGTACAAAGAAATGATTATGACAGATACGTATACCTTGTATTGCTAAGTCAGTATATGTGCATACAAATCTTGTATGTCTTCGTTGAGGACATAATTCTCTTACTTTGATTGTTGAAATTATTCCGTGACAATATTCTTCTCAAGTAGTATGAAACTACTAACTTTAATTTCTTTTTCATTAAATTATTTTTTTCTTTCTCAATAATATGCTTTTCAACAATTAACAAACCAATTTCCTTCTCAAGACCAACCACGTGATGTGGAGCATCATGTTCATCAGCGGTAATTATATTCTCATCATTGTCAAGTTTTTCTTCAAGGATTGCAATTGACTTCTCCTAGATGATAATGGTGTCATCTTTGTCGTTGATTTCTTCTCTCATTTTTTCGTTCTCAACCTTTAGAAGTTTGTTCTCTTATTGTAGTTCTGCAATGAACTTTTCAAAATTTGCTTTTTTTTTCTAGATTGTTTGGGCGGCAGTCTTATTTTTCATCAATTTCTTTTAATTCTTTAATCTCGTCCTGTTCTTCTCTGTCAAGTCTTATTTTTTACAACATGTCATTTTCTTCCGTTGTTAGATTCAATTCAAAGGCATTGACCTTGATGAATAAAATGCATGTGTTATGTAATGCAGAAATATAGAATAATTAGTATAACAGATCAAGTTATCTTTTGATATATTGTGTAGAGTTAAAGGGGGCAAATTACAGCAGATAACATCATATATGTCTATTTTAAGTTAAAATACATAATAATAAGTATAACAGATACCTTTATCTGTCTCTATAGTATGCAACAAATGCAAAGGCCAAATTATAACAGATAATATTATCTATCTTTTGTCTTATGGCAAAATTCAGAACAATAAATAGAAGAGATACCTTTTCAGGATCAAGAGTTTTCAATGGTGATTGTTGGAGTGCTGCACTCAGGTCGGGCAAATTCAATTTCACAAATCTTGAAAACTAGTGGTCACTTCCTTTCGGCATCAAGCCAACATGTCCACACAATCGATACTGTTTTCAAGAATAAGAAAGAAATAAACCAGCAATAATTCTTTTTATTTTTTATTTTGTCTAAAAGTTAAAATTATCAAAGAGAAAGACAAAATTATATTTACTAGTAGTGTAATGACACATCCATTTATTGTCTTTGGATTGTCATGCTTTTCATCTAGATTTTGTACCAAGTTTTCTTAATGTAAGTTGACCAAGCGTAAAATGTTGATCCCTATATGTCTTCGACATACTTGACGTAAGACCAACTATCAGTTGGTCCCGTTGTTGCACAAAAAAGTGTTGTAATGAGAAAGAGAGTTAACAACCTTGTGACATCCTTGGCACGTTCCATTGTTTTGTTATTAATTGCCTTTATAAAATAATATTTCAAGTTTGTAATGTTGATTCCCTCTTTGTTTTCAAAAATCTTTCTCACAAAGTCCGTATTTGATTTCCTTTTGTGTTTTGCAAGTTCAATTATTTTTGCTCCACAATTAATCACAACTATTAGACTTATGTCTTGATTTGTGAGATTGACAAATTTTTCACCCAATCTGAATGCTCCTTTCTACATTTGGTATGTTGTAATGACTTTCATTTCAACGTCATGACACTTTCTTTCAATTTTTTTCCGTTATCTTTTTGGTTAGGATTGCTTCAATTAGATTGCCAAAGGGGGACCTTCGAATGGCGACTTTTTGAATACAAGAGAAAGTCAAATCTTTTTGAAGCTGAATCATTCCAACGCGCAATGAGTATTATTGCAAAATATTATATTCCTATTTTAGCTGGACTTCTTTTCTTCTGATTGAATAGAAGATATCTTTTGCTTCTTTAGTAAAGATTTGTCAATTAGTGACTCTGAAGTATGTCACCTAATTCTTTTATGCTTTTTTGGCTTCTTTATGATTCTAATTATCCTTGTTTTTCATCTTCTCTTTTTTTTTTCCTCTCATGGTGTGTGCTATCTATAATTTCAAGTGATTTGGGCATCATATTTGTTGGCTCAATAAACAATGGTTGCTCAGGCTCACCATTAATGTTTTCTTTTATTTCTTTATTGCTGCGAAATAATATAAGACAAATAGAGTTATTTGTTAACACATGATAACGTAGACATGACACAAATAAAATTATCTCCTAGAACAATTAAACTTACAATGTTAGAAAAAATTAGGTTCCCATAAAAAGACAAAGTTGTTTGTTAGAACAAAGAGATGTGTGCTTTTGAAATAGAATAGCTAATGTCTATTAGGACAAAATTGCGGCAAGTGAAAACTTATATTTTATATCAATTTCATTAGTTCTACAATAAAATAGATAATTTTATCTGTTGATTGTGAGTGAATATTCATCTAATTAAGTAAAATAGATAATGTTATTTGTTGTTTGGATTACAAGAGATAATGATATATTTGTTTGGTTTTGACAAGTACAGATCACAGGCAACAAATAATTTTATCTGTTAGATTGTGCAAGGACTCGTCTTATTTTGACATTTAAAAATGTCTCACGGTGAATAAAATGGGTATAAATAAGTATCGGATGAGGCGAAGGATGTGTGGGTTGAGTTTTGATGAAGAGGAAATGAGCAAATGGGGGCTCTTGAATGATTGGTCACGACATGGAGCATGGCCGGCATGACTAGTCACGCGAAAGTAGACTTTTGGTCAGTAAACCCCCTGTGACCAGTCAGGCTCCCGCGTACTTCCCCAGTGACCGGTCAGGCAGGTGGCCATTTTTTTTCAATTTTAGTCAGTACGTGGCCGGGACTAATCAGGTTCTATGCCCTCTTTCCCGTGACTAGTCAGGCCGAGTGTCCGCGTTTTTAAAATGTGACAAACCAAAATTTTTTGTACACAATCCTTCCACCCCAAATCAGATTTTCTCACCTTCTCTCTCTAAAAAATCTCCATTTCTCATGTCTCCACCTCAAAATATTTGATCAAACCTCCATATCTCTCAAATTCCTTCAAGGATCTTTCATTTCTCTTTGATTTCAAGCATTTGGAGGTGGGTTCTTACTTACAGAGAGAGCTTGGTTGACCTTCATTCCACCATTCAAGTTAGGACTTTGCCATTTGAGCTCAAATCTCAGATTTTTTTTCTTGAGCTAGGAATTTTCTTGCTTGTCTTACTTGATTATGGCTTGTTATTGGTATATTGTGTATTTAAAATTTGTGTTATGAGTATGTTTAGTTGTGTTTGGGGCTTTTAACTTGAAGGTGTTCAACTATATGGACTAGATATTGTGTTTGTTGTTTGAAAGAATTGCAATATAACATTCTTGGTAGAAGTAATGCGTCGTACCATTTGGTTCTAATTTATGATTGACATATTGAAATATTGGGATGAATTTACGACTCATGGGGTGTGTGAACGCATTGGCCGACATAATATTATGAACTAGACTTTCAATAGAAAGGCTAAAAAAGCTGTGGAATGTACGAACTAGACTCCCCGAAGGGATGGTTAGAAAATGGGACTAGGATTCTACGAGAATCGTAGGCATGAGATAGCGTTAGAGCAGATTTCGAATCTGTTACCTGATGATAATGAAAGTAATTATGTGAAACGAGCCTCTGATGAGTAGGTTTCAATTTGAAAATGATTCGGTTGTAACCTAACGTATCTTATTATAATACATTGAAGTTACGTATTGTTGTTTACCTTCTATGCCATGACATTCTACCCTCACGTAAGATTTGCATGGAATTTCTCTACTGAGCTCGTTAGCTGAACCCTTATTTATTTTTCAAGTATAGTCCCTGACCGCTAGTTTGAACTTGACATGGAGTGTTGAGTTTTTGCATAATATTCTAGGAGCCACATCCGTGGAGTTATTTAACATCTTTTACACATCTCTTTTTGAAAAAGATGTATTATAACTCTGATTTACTAAATATCCTAATCTCAATGTAATATTTTGAAACCATCTTTTATGAAAGTGTAGGAACTCGAGACATCTTGGTACATGACTAATGAGATTTTGGGCATTGGGTGAGATTGTGTGTTGCTTTTGCTGTATTTAAATGTATTGATATTAGATGAAAAATTGAGGGAGTGACAGATTGGATATCTATACAAGTATAACTAGAATCGATTAAATAGAACACTATTTCAACAAATAACAAATAATCTTATGCGATGACTTAAAATAAAGGGGAACTTAAATTTTAGTCCTATTTCTTAGTAACATGTAGGTTTTTATCCCATCACCTTTTCTGAGTTTTGTTTTAGTTCTGTGATTCAAAAAACACAACAACTACTCTTAAATCTAATTTCTCACACATTTAGATTCATTCCCATAAAATGTGGAATTTCACTACCAAATTTCACTTCGGGACTTGGAGAAAAATTCGTGATTTCACAAATCACTGCTATAGATGTTTGGATGCCAAAAAATCATTACCTTGATGAGACCCTAGATTAAGATTAGGGGCGAAACAATCAGCAGATCGCGTACTTCTACGGCGATGGACGATTGTGATGGTAAATTTGCTTCGTTGCTAAGTAAGATATCATGGTAAACTTGATGGTCATGATGATTTGATAGTCATGATGGTAAATTTGCTGTATTATTTAATTCGATAGAAAACTTGATATTTGTGATAGTGAATTTGCTGGGTTACAAATAAGCTATCATGGTAAATTTTTTGGGCCTTGATGGTAAATTTTTTGGGCAAAAAATTTAGTTAAGGTGGTAAATTTAATGGTCGTTGTGATAAATTTATTTTGTTGCTAAGTAAGATATCGTGGTAATTTATCTGATCATGGGATGTGTAATTTGGTGAAATGGTAAATATCAGTTTGCATACTAGTCCCTATATTAATTGGTTTAAATTTACTGACAAAGTGCATATTATGATGGTAAATTCGATGATAAATTTTCTCACGCGATGGTAAATTTGATAGCTACAGTTATGTATAATGATAAATTTTCTGATACTGTTATAGTAAAATTGTCAAATGCATAGTATGATGGTAACAACATGAATAAATCATGGTCTCAAAAAATTCAATCAAATCTGCCACCCTTCATTGAGATTTGTAAAATTGACACAGACACTCCACTTGCCACTCTTCTTTTTTACTACCACGGTATTCGATAACCACTCTGGGTAGTAGAGCTCTCTGGTCTCTTCTACCTTAAGCAGCTGATCCACCTCTTTGATTATGGGATCCGTATGTTGAACAACCGACCTCCTCCTCTTTTGCATAACTGGTTTGTGGACATGGTCAACATTCAATTGATGATAGATAATATCTGAGCTCACCCCAAGCATCTCCTGGGTTGTCCAAGTGAATACATCAATATGGTCTATAAGAATCTAAATTAAGATTTTATTGTCCTATTTAGATAATTCTTCCCCGATGAGAAAGAACCGTTCTAGAACCGACTCATGTGCTTGTATTTGCTTGAGCTTTTCGACTACTCGATCGGCTGTATTCTTCCTGATATCCTTTATCGTTAGCCGATCTAGAACTTCAATTGTTTTGACATGTTTGACTTTGGACTTGTGTTTAATAGACATCACAGAACAACTTCTCGCCATTGTCTAACTTCTTTGAACACACTCAATTCCTTTCTTACCTGGAAACTTCAATTCCTGATGGTATGTAGAAAGGATTGCCCCTATCCTGTGGAGCCAATTCCTCCCTACTATCGCATTGTAGGCTGATGGTACGTTGACCACCAAAAAATCAGTATCCAGGGTAACCTTTTCTGCTAGCACAGGGATGGTGATGGAGCCCAGTGGCCAAACTACTTCCGCACTGAACCCTATCAGTGGAATGTCAGCTTTCTTCAGATCTACTTTATTCAATTTGAGCTTCTTGAAAGCATTGTAGAACAAAATCTCAATTGAGCTGCACTAGTCAACTAGGATTCTCTGTGTGTTGACGGTGTCGAGGAGCAATGTAACAAAGCTTCATTGTTTAGATGCAAGATCCCTTCTAAATCTTTGTCAGTAAAGGATGTGATTGTCTCAATCTTTTTCTCAGGCTTTTTTCGCTTTTGTCCGAGGTACTAGACATGATTCTTATGTCCCTCGCAGCGTCGTTGGAGCCTTGCCTCCTTTTTATCAAGTTTCGGTCTAATAGCATGTATAACATGGGTTGTTCCCATCGCCATTACTTCCTTCTCGGAAGAATCTAACTCTATTAGAATTACTTGAATCTGTGGTTGTCTTTGATCGGCAATGAATCTTCTAAGATTCCCGGCTTCAACTAGTCCCTCTAGGAACTGTAAGCACTTTGCACTTCTCTGTGATATGGCCATTATTCCAATGATAACTGCACCAATCCTTGATTGGGTCCCATCTCAGGGGTTCTCCCCCCAAACCGGGCAGCTAACCAGTCCCAACTTAGTACATCATTGTGGCACTAGGCACGGTCAGAGTTTAAATCCGAACTTATTCTCTTCCTTGATGGACTTGTATAGCGGAGAAGTTGCGGGTATCGATTCTTAGAGAGACATGTTACAGTTTGAATCTTGACAAAGTATTTTGCACGATTGCGGCATTTAAGATGCCAAACCTTGATCGTTCGGATTTATAAATTGTAATCTAAAAAATGAAATGCTAAAATGAGAATTGATTAAATCTGGTCTTGTGACTTCTTTCAACCATAACTTAGATATCAGATGTCTTCTTTCTATCACTCAACCAAGAATAAGGTCAACTATTCTTGGCCCAAAAATATATCTTTGAAAATTAATTTTGAATCAACAAACGCGTTTCTAGATCAGTTTTAATAACAAGAGGTCCAAAATGAGGAGGACATTGACTCAAGTATCAGATATACCAAAGCTCGATGGCGATACCTAATCAAAAGAATAATACTCTATTTTTGTTTCGGAAAATAAAAACTCGAGTCGATCCATTAGTAAGTTTGAAATCCATTTGAAACCAAGGATGCAGTGTAGAATGAGTTTGTTCTGAGATAAGTAATCTAAATGTAAAGGACATCGACCCAAGTATTGGATGTACCAAAAGCACTTTGCGTACACCCAATCAAGGACTTAACACTTTATTTTAGTTTCAAAAGAAGAAACAATGATCATTCTCTAACAAACTTTGCAAACATTAATAGAAGATATCAAACATGCCTAGGTCATAGGATGAAAATCATCCTAAGACTAAGCCTAAGAATTTAGCCTATCATGGAAATAAAGATAAGAAGCATGGAAGACATTGAACATAACTTGGAATGAAAATAGAAATAGACTTACAATACTTCAATCCTCAAAATTTTGAAAGAAAACTACAACAAGAAATAAAGAAAAACTAGAAAGAACTATCTCTACTCCTACCAATACTTCCTATCTAAATTGTATCTAAAACTTGTCTCTCAAAAACTGTTAGGAAGCCTCCTTTTATAGAGCTAGTTTCACCTCTTCTTGAACCAGAATATCCTGACCAAAAACTTTGCTTAGCCTCTAAGTTTTGATGAAGAGACAACTTGTGACATCATTTGACTCTTGGTTTGGTTGAAGTAATCTTGGTTGATTGGTTTTCACGGTGATTGAGATATTTTCTTTGAAAAATAGTCCTGAAAAGTAGCTGAAAGATCCAAAAAAAAGCCTTTGAAAAGTCAACAAAAGTGGCTAGTTCTCGAACAGAACATCTGGATGTTATGGAGAAACATTCGGATGTTTCTTTCCTTTGCCTTCTTTGGTCTCCAATTTATCTTCCAAACATCCGGATGTTACTGACAAACATCTGGATGTTTCATTCTTCTGCATTCTCCCGCTTCTTTCTATATCTGGATTTTCTTCAGGATGTTACTTTGCTTACCAAAATATCCGAATGTTTTTGGAAAACACCCGGATCTTTAGCGCCTCCAGTTTTTGGACTTGGTTTTTTATACTTGGTCAACATTCGGATGTTTAGGGTTATCATCCGGATGTTTTTCTTCTCTGAAATTCTGGCTTTGGCTTGTCAACATAGAACATCCAAATCTTTTTTTGGACTTTCATCTAGATGTTTTCCTTCTCTATTTCCTTTGGCCTTGACTTAGTATCTTCCAATCATCCGGATGTTTTGCTCTCTGGCTTCTTGGTTCATCCTAAGTCAGGCACTTCATCCAGATGTTTGAAGACCTCATCTAGATGTTTTTTCTTTCTAGGCATTAGTTTCAACAGCAGCACTCCTGGACTTTTTGGACACTTTCTTGCTACTTTTTCGAGCTTCAATCGCGTCAACACTTTTCTCTGACATCGGAATGACTTCATAGATCATCCAGGAGTCATGAGGACTTCTCGGAATATTTGTTTAAGCTATTTTTTCTACAACAAGGAGAAACATACCTTACGTGCAATATCAGTCAAAAATTTAGAATTAGCCATGTATGCAAATCTAAAACTAATCCGCCAATCTATAAGATATGCAAATTTGTGTGCTCATCAACGGCCACTTCCAAAAAGGTTCATCTTTTAATGGCCAGATCATCTTAAAGATTAGGGTATTGAATACCGTTCTGATTGTTCTGATATAGGCCACTTTGGCCACTTCAATTCTTGATCTTTTTAGTGTTGGCTCGGCTTCTCTCACCACGGTGCTCATGTGTGCTCAACTTGAGGGTCGATTCGTATCCCTACGAATCTCGTCCTCCAATTTTGCATATTTTTTCACCCTGTCCATTAACTCCGATATAGTGCTAGAAGGGATGATGGTTAGGGATTCTCTTAGACGATCGAGGGATGGCAATCCCAATTGAAAGGACTCCACTACGTAGGCCTCCGTAAAATCCCCAATCTCATTATAGGTGGCTCAATACTTGCTTGCGTAGTCCCTCAAATTCTCGTCAGACCTCTTCTTCCTAGTATTGACATACTTTTTCTGGGCTCGATTCGCAACCAATCATTTTGATAAATTGATTGGCCAGTTGCCTCCAATTGTTGATGGATAGCAAGGGAAGTGCTTTGAACCAATTTAGAGCCGTCTCATCTAGGCTCAAATAGAACATCTTGTAGTGCAGACTGTCTTTGCCTGTGTAGATCATCATGAAGTTCATGAACCCCTTGATGTGGGTCATTGAGTCCGTTCGTCCGTTGTAGATGGAGAATTTTGGAGGGACAAATTTTATAGGTAAGGCCTCCATCTTGATTTGGACTGAAAGTGGTGATACTGCCAATGGTTGTAATTCTTTCTGGATTTAGTCTTCCTCTGATAGGTGCAAACCCAACTGTTGATTCAACCATGCCCTCATGTCAGGAAGTTGAATAACTGGTGGTATGACTAGAGTTGCAACATGTGGATTATTGTTTACGGCAGCCCTCGCCTGTCGATTCAACCATTCCCTCATGTCAAGGAGTGGAGGAATTGGTAGTAGAAGAACTGCATTATATTGGTTATTTGGCCGGGCTCCTGCCTCCTTATCACTTTCTTGGGGTGTCTGACTTTGTCCACGTCGATTCTCTTAACGTGACGGACCAATTTCTAAACACTCATCCCGTCCTGACACGACAGACCGAACATGGTCCCTTTCTCATCGGAGAGCTCTTTTTTCTCTTTCCATCTGACGCCTTATGTCTTTGATGTCCTGGCCCCATCTCCTGACCTGATCTCTCTGGTCGTCTTCTGCGTCATGGCGAGTTCTCGATCGAGACCTATTGCGAGTTCGGGATCCTTTCCCTCCCTCATTTTGGGTTTGTGATTGAGACATATCTCCTGTCCTTGACCTTCCCGCTTCTTGCGAAAGGTTTGGATGCTCCCCTATTGGAACCAAAGGCAACACTGGTGGAGGCGGAGGAGTCATTGGTGGTGCGAGTGGAGGTGCCAATGGTGGCACTGGAGAAGGCACTAACGCTTGTTCTCCAAGTTGGCCTCTTGCCACCTTTGGTGGTTGAACCTTCGAAACTTCCTTCCGTAGTCCCCTCGACTTCAGGGGAGTCAAGGGAGGAGACCTGGATTTCTCCTTCTCGTTATTCTCTCTGACTTGATCATTCTTAGGTGTTTCTACCATAAGATATTAGCTTTTCCATAGACGGCGCCAATTGTTAATGGGTTGATTTTCACAATCAAGGAGGAAATGTAGGACCTCGCTATCCAGCAGAAGTAGTGCTCTCAATATGGGTGGACCTATGATCTGCAAAATAATAAATCGTCAAAGAACTCTCTGCCTCTGTAGCAATAAGGCATTCTGTTGAGACCGTAATACATTTTTTAAAACGGTTCAACATGTCCTATTTGGCAATAATGCACGTTGGGTAACTTCTATCTAATTTTAGGTTTCCTATATTAAAAGAGGTGTTGCAGAACGATGGAATGGTGAAATGCTCGGAGAAGGTCCCAACACCTGTGAAATGATGGAAGTGCGAGTGGAAGAAGTGCCAAGGCTAAGAGTGATGTGAAATCTGAAGAAAATACGAAGAAAGACAAAAGAATCAAGAAAGAGAAAAACTAAACCTGACCTGATGAACAGGTCAAGCCAAAACCTAACTGGAATCTTCCAGTCACGTGCTAAAGGAAGGAAAACCTGACTGGAATATCCAGTTAGATCATCAAGTCAGATCTGGGAGAAAAGGCACAAAAAAATTTTGTGGACAAATCTGACCGATTGAGGTCAGAACCTAACTAGAACCTTTGAGTCAGGATTGTGCGAGAATCAAAAATATTTTCTTGTCTTTTTCTTATTTTATTTAATCTTTTAAAGTGATTTCCTATTAGAATTAAGTAACTTTTTACTTTTTTTATTTATTATATTTATAATTAGTTTTCTTTTAGGATTAGGAATCATTTTCCTA
>JABCMJ010036379.1:0-17706 GCA_014822125.1 Arbutus unedo | reverse complement strand
CTTTTAACTTACTTAAGGTCCAGGTTTCCTTTATTTATGTTTTATGAAAAAGTAGGGCGTGACAGTTCTTGCAATTACCGGTAGTAGTGTTTGTATTATCGGTAATTCTGTACTTCATTTTCTGGTAGTTCTTGCTACTACTGATAGTAGTAGTGTTTGTACTACCGATAATTATGTACTTCATTTTCAAGCAATGTCCTGTGTTATCAGTAGTAGTGTTTCTATTACCTGTAGTTCTGTACTTCATTTTCATGCAGTGCCCTATATTACCGGTAGTAGTGTCTGGATTACCGTAGTAATGCTTATATTACCGGTAATTCTATATTCTATACAATTTGAGATTTTTTTTATCGGTAATTTGAGTTGTTGACCTCTAGGATTGATATTTTATACAAATTCTTTGGGCTTATTTCTAGTATTCATATCGTATGATAACAATGCAATATGTTATAAATTTAAGATGGTGATTACTAGACATGTGCATTACTTAAGAGTTTAAATTGATGAAATGAAATCGCTATGTGATACGTGACATGCATGGGGCACTTGAACAACACGATGTATGAACTAGACTCTTCGAGAGGAATGCTAGGGTGATTGTACTAGACTCCTTTAAGAATGCTAGGAAGGTCTTGAACTAAACTCCCTAAAGGGAATGCTAGGAGTGATGAATTAGTCTCCTATGAGATTACTAGGTATGAAAATAAAATATGTAACGAGGACATGATTGATTGGATTAATAATTTACGAGGTGTGAGAAATTGTTCTATAACAAACTTGTTGATGTTCTTGACGTTATTACTTGATCTGATTCACTTTTAGCCTTTAACTCGAATTCGTTCATGATCTCGCTATTATTGGACATTTATGTTCACTTGTCATATAATACTATTTCATATCCATGTAAGATTGGTATAGATTTTTCTATTGGGCTTGTTAGCTTAGTTCCTTTATTATTTTTTAGGTTCAACTCTGGACATTTAGCATCGTTTGGCATGGGTGCTTGGACTGTTGCATGATTTTTAAAAAGTCTCATACGTGGAGTTATTTAGTTTACGTAACAGTTTTTGAGAAAATGTGTTATAACTCTACTCTATTTTGGTGACACAGTTAATGTAATATTTTGAAAAATTTTATTCAATGTAAATGGTCATTGGGATGGGATGACCCACTATGTACTTATGATCAAACTGGAACACTTATCTCCTTATGTATGGATATGGGGGAGGATTTCGTTGAGCCTTTGGTGAGAATTCGTTAATGTCTATCTATTTATTTAATTACTTTTGTTTTAAAATTTGAGGGCGTGACAATTCAATTCCCCATTCAATTATTGTGTACGCCAATCCAGTTTATTTGGTCCAATCACCAACACTTTACCAAAGTTATGTGCAAGTCACTCCACTATGTACACATTTTCTTGGGTATTTTGAAGGCCATAAAAGGGACCCCAAGACTTGGGACCAATAGTGAGAATGTTTCGTTTGAAAAAGAAAAGAGGTAAAGAAGAAGGAGGAGAACTTCTCTCTCAAGATGAAATATATTAGAGTTTTGTGAGATTTTTGGAAAGAAAAGGAGAAGATTTTGTGAGAAAAATACTATATTTGAGAAGATACTTCAAAACAAGTTAGAAGCATCCAAGTTAAGAAAAAGTGAAGAGGAAGGGTTGGCGTTGAATAAGTAATCCAACCTTTATTTATTCATTTTTAACCTTATTCTCAAGTACTTGCGTCAACATCATAATGGGGAGGGAATGGATATTCAGTTTGGAAGCCGTTCCATGTAAATCAAGTTTCCCACACCTAAGAGTATCCACACAGTGAAGGGTAATTAGTCAAATGCTTGAGTTGCATTCTACCCGCAGATAGAGGGGTAATTTGAACGTACCTTTAGATTCTTGAGGAAATATTGAGGGCTTTTGTTCTAAATTTTTTAGGCCTGTGGGAGGATCATTTGACATTTGTACAGTTTGCCTACAATAATAGTTTATAAACTAGCATTGGGATGACACCTTACAAGGCACTTTATGATAGACCATGCAGATCACTAGTATGTTGGGCTGAAGTGGATGAAGGTACAGTTTTGGGACCCGACTTGATTCGGGAGACTACAGATAAAGTTGTTCAAATACGACAGTGGTTGCACATCGCTCAAAGTTGTCAAAAAAGTTATGCTGGCCATAGGAGGCGACTATTGTTTTTCGAGGTGGGTGATCATGTCTTCTTGAAACCCACACCAAAGAAGGGATTGATGTGGTTCGGTTGTATTAGGAAGCCATCACCGAAGTATGTGGGGCCGTTTAAAATTTTCAAAAGAGTGAGGGAGGTGGCATATCGACTTGCCTTGCCACCAAGGCTGTCAAGCGTTGATGTCGTATTGCATGTGTCTATGCCACATAAGTATGAGCAGCCCAATGCGTCACATGTGTTGGATTGGACTGAGTTGAAAGTTGAAGATGATATAACTTATCAGGAGAAGCCGGTGAGGATTTTAGATACCCGATAGCAGGTTTCAGGGGAAAAAACTATCTTGTTGGCCAAGGTGTTGTGGCATTATCATGGTGTTCATGGGAATGAGAGTCCGAACTTCGTTCCAAGTATTCATATTTGTTCCACCATTGAGGCAACAATTTCAATAATGAAATTTTCTAAGGGGAGAAGGTTGTGAGGATCCGAGGTTCGATAATTATTATTTATTATTTTTGGGTTATTTTAGAACTTCGTGGTTTTTGAATTTGATGTCTAATTGTGATTCATTCGTAATAAATTAGAGTTTCAGACTCGATGCACGGGTTTTGGCAGTACAAGGGGGGAGGAGGAGGGGGGGGGGGGGGGGGGGGAGGAGGGGAGGTAATGTAATTAACTATAAAATTGATTTAGAAATCCTAATTTAGCTTTTATAAAAAGTTAGACAGATTTTTTTTAAGCTTTCAAAATCCTAATTTGCTTGAGAAAGACAAACGGGTGCCTAGACGAAAGATTTGTGCGAAGTGATCAATTAGGAAGTCATAGAGGGTGCCGAGAGCTTCGCATAGAGCCAAAGAACAGTCGGGTACACAGAGAGTTCGAGGGTCTACTGAGCATCTTAGCGTTTTCTACATTTTATTGAGCAAGGTAGGATTTCATGTTGATTTATATTGAGATATTGCGCAAATCATATTTTATTCGATGTTACGTACATTGTTTTTGGTGTGTGATCAAGTCATGCATGTTATGTGATGTTTTCGAGCATATTGGACAGTTAGGTTGCAAAAAAAAAAATTAAAAAACGAGGTCTGTTAAAAGAAACAGATTCTAAAAATTTACCTAGATCGCTCAAGCAACCTCCTTAAATTTTCGGTAGTCTATTTCTGGTAGTAGACTAGTTTTGACTGCTTGAGCGACTTGTTGAAAAACATAATATATACTTTTAGTTTCCGGCCTGTTTCTTGTCTTCCTGTCCACTTGGGGTTACTGTTTAAGTCTAGAATTAGTTATTGTTGGTTCATATGAGAATGCATGGATGTCAAATACCAGGTAGGAGATGGTCCGATGATTGGAGTAGTCCTTGAACTCTACTTGGTGTCCTTGTGATTTCTCCAGTGAAAGACCGTGAAACTAACGGGTAAAGAGATTACCCGATGGTCAGAGTAGCCCATGAACTCTATGATAAGGTTCCCAATGGGGGCAACCCGCGGTGCAAGACCGTTGAAATTTAGCATGAGTCACATATCAAGCATGATAGCATTGTGGTTATTTAGTCGGTTATTTATCTTGTCATTTATGTATACTATATTGTTGATGTGAGCATACTTTAATCAATATGTCGATGTTTCAGTATGATTTTCTACCCGAACTCCGACTTATATTTTTCTGTAAACTAACAATTTATAGGTGATGATGTGGATCCGAGGATTTAGGTCTCAAGTTTGGAGGGGACACAGCATACTAGTTAGGATTTACTTTGACATTAGTAAATTTATGTTTTCGATGTTTCAGACTTGATTCTAGTTATTTGGGCATTGTGGGCCCATTTTGTTAGTTCATGTTTAGTTTTGAAGAGATTGCTTAATTGACTATTATGACAGTTGACTAGTAGGTTTAAGAGTTTTGTTTATTAATTGGAGATATGTGATATGTCTATGTTGAGTCATTTTTATATTGTTCCATTGTTTATTTCATACCTTAGAAGTTTGGGGTGTGACAAATATGGTTTCAACCAAGGGAAACAAGCACACCTAAATGGTTTGAGCCATTTATAATATGGAGGTGTGTGAAATAACAGAGTATAAGGCACTTGAAAGTTTAAAGAGGAATGAGGCAACATATTGGCTAAATATACAACAGTGAATAAGTATTCTAACTAAAAGGATTTAGGTATGACAACATGTTTTGACGAGGTAAGTGTGGTTTCTATGAGATGTCTATGTTTCCTCTCGACAAGCTCATTTTGTTCAGCTGTGTATGGACAAGAAGTTTGATGAACAATGTCTTCTTACAAATATAAATCAATCAAAAATTTGTTGACAAACTCTTGCCCATTATTTGTTCTTACTTGTTTCACTAAGTTATCTTGTCCTTTACTTCTGACTTACAGAATAACGGAAACAACCATGAAAACCTTGTGTAGTCATCAATGACTAACAGATAATATCTATCACCTTTAAAAGAAGAAATAGGTGCAGGACCCTGTACATCTATGTGAATCAATAAAAAACAATAGAAGTAGAAGTTATAGAAACATGAAATGGTAACTTGTGACTCTTAGCCACATTAGAACTGTTACAATTGAAGTTCAAAGGTTTGGAAACTAGTATAGTACCTTGTTTTATTAAGGACTGAAATAAAGGAAGACTTGGATGTCCCAACTTTTAATGCCAGAGTAATGCAGATGTAGTCATCAAGGCTTGAGAGATATTAGTTTTAAAAAAGCTTTGTAGTAGATATAATCCCTTGTCGCATAGCCCCTTGTACATAACTTGTTTGGTGAGATTGTTCTGAATCACAAAACCATTGGAGTCAAATATAAGGTCGCAATTGTTATCCTTAGCCAAGTGATATACTGACAACAGGTTATGTGAGATCTGAGGAGAATGTAGCACGTTATTCAATCAAAAAATGACCATAAGGTGTTGGTAAAAATCCCTTACCAACATATGAAATAGGAACTATTGAACCATTGCCTACCAATATGTTGTCAAAAGTAGAGCATGTTTGAGGCTGCTATAGTATGACTATCATTGGTGACATGGTTAGAAGCTATCTAAATACCAACTGTTTGAGACTAGAGCATTACCAGAACTTCCATAAAACTAAGGAGGAAAAGAAGCATCAGAATGCCATGAATTGTCTAGAGGTAGTTGTGAAACACCAAGAGTAGTACATGAAGCAGTATCATAAGTCGGCATTGGAACTGATGGATAATAAAATGGACCAGGAAATGACATAACAGTTTGTGATTAGGAGCAGAAAACTGATGGTGTAAAGTTGTTACATTAACTTGTGGTTGAACAAGTGAAGACATCATTCCAGAAGATCTATTTCCTTGAGATCCATTTACAATACTTACTGAAGGATAAAATTTTTGATATGACATAGGAAACTGAAACCCTCCTCTCCATTTGTTCTGATTTTGCATTTGATATTGCAAGTTCAATCTATGATGACAAGTCACCATTGTATAATTAGTTTTTCCACATATCTAACATCCGTTCTTGTCTACATTTCCAAATCTATTTTCCTTTCCTCTATTCAAATTACCATTAAAGGATTGACTTGGAAAATATGAAGAAGGTTGAGATCCATATTGATGAGCAAACTAATGTGGAAACATAGGATTATGAGATTGTGTTATGCTTGAAGGTTGACTGAAAGACTGTTGAGTTGGAATCTCTAATGTTTGAGTATGTCTTGTATGTCCTAGGCCTGTACTCACTTTAGGACTCAAATAATCTTGATTTTTTGTGTTGCCTTAAAAACACTAGTTTCTCCATTAGGAGAAGAACCATTGTTTGCTATTATTTGTCTTTCTTCGGCTTATAAAATGTTTACCAGCTCATCAAACCTAAAAGAATCACCCCTGGTTCTAATTGAAGTCTTGAGCTGATCAAAATCTCTAGGCAACCCATGTAGTGTATAGAAAATCAAATCATCATCGTCTACGACATAATTGGCAGCAGATAACTTTTGAGCACAATCTCTTATGAAATTGATGGGGGTAAAACTTAAATAAGAAATAAATAAGTTTTGCTCAAATAAATCATTTAGTTTGGCAAGAAACTAAAATGATATCAGGACACACGTGTCGATCACGTGGGGGGAATAGTCAACCTGAGAAAGGTGGTTCTTGCTAGATCCGAACTGAGAAGTCCAAATCTATGACCAGTCGATCTGAGAAAGATGGCCTGATAAGCTGCCGACCTGAGTAAGTTGGTCTGACATCTTACCAACCTGATAAATGCGGTAGGAAGTTTTCAATCCGAGATAAGACATAATTCTGAGTAAGTCAGGATAAGATTCTCAACAGATATGGATGAGAAGTCTACGACCAATTTGATTAATATGAGAAGTATTAATTGAATAAAACTCTAATGAGAAAAGGTAACTGTTTGATAGAGCTCAAATTAGAAGTTATCTCATTAGTGGTCAATCAGAAGGCATTCCACTTAAACTAGTGTCCTAAGAGAATTATGATGGTTCACAGTCTATAAATAAAGTTCCAAGTCAACAAAGAAAGATACGCACTAATTCACTAGCTAATAGAGAATATTAGCTTGATTTGTATTCATCCTTGTGAGATTTGCCTAACTTAATCATTGGAGTGCCTTCCTGCCACAGAGACAAAGGGTCCTTTGACCAGTTATTATTTTTCAAATCATAGGTCCACCTATATTGAGAGTACAGATTCTGCTGGATGGTGAGGTTCTAGCTTTCCTCTCAAATTGTGAAAATCAACCCACTTACAATTGGGGTCGTCTGTGAGAAAGCTAATATTTGATAGCAGAAACACCTAAGAGAGATCAAATGAAAGGGAATAACAAGAAAGAGAAATTTAGAGCTCCTTCCTCGAAGTCAAAGGGACCAAGGAAGGAAGTTCCAAATGTCCCACCACCAAAGCTGGCAGGAGGTCAGCCTTTTGACTTCAAGTAAGTGTGAAAATCCCTACGTCAAGGTCTAGATGCAAAGATCAAGCTTCTAATTTTAAGCTATAATTTCAAATATTAATAAAGCTTCCAAAAATAACTTCTCCGAGTGAATAATCACGAACCACCACTTAATATCAACCAAGGGTGAGGGAAATGTAAGACCTTGAAGGAATTGAACATTAGAGCAAGTTTGTGTTTGATGGTTTTGAAAGAGAGAGAGAGAGATAAGGGTTTGTGTTTGAGGCAAAAATCAATCATGATATTTTAGAATCTGATAAGTCAAAATTACACTCGCACCCCTAGATTTTACAACATACTACCACAAGCCTCCAAGGTTACCATGTTATGTCACATTAATCTCAATTCATGTTATTACTCTAATTTCACATTCCCCACGTTAACAATACTCATTAACCCGAATATCAAATTAAAATTTCAAAATTTTTTGGGTCCTTACAGAGTGCATCAAAGTGGCGAGGTCAGTCCCGCGATAAGGCTCAATGTCCTTTAGCATCATCATCATCTCGGCCAAAGTTTGGGCGACGTCGAGGTCACCGGTTGAATTAGCATTGGTAAGGGGATCACTCCCACTCACCAACAGAGAAGGGGTCCAAGGAGCAACCTTCTCGGCAACTTTGGCTTTACCCTCAGATTTGCTAGTCTCAGGAAGATCCTACTCGTGTGTTTTCCTCAGCCTCTTCTTCTGCATCAGAGGCACTTCAACGTCGGCAGAAGCCTCTCTGTTGGTTGACGAGGGGAGGGGGGATGATTTAGAACTTGTGGGGTCAACCTTTTTTTTTTAGAAAGGGGAGGCTTTTTATTTTTCAGTCACATCAATTCATTTAGGTTGGGAACGTACGGATTATGGGCCATAATCTATTGATCTATGTCAGTTTCATCGTTAGTGTTCCGGATGTGTGGAGATCGGGGATGAGACTGCCCCGTACTTGAATATGAAGAAGTACCAGAAGCTTCTTCGATAACAGCAATAGTAACCCGGCTTGGTTCCCTAAGATCTCTGATCGGCATAACTTTGGAAATATGTCCTTCAAAATCCGTGGCAATGCCGATTGCAAGATGCGTAGTCCTCTCTTTGATGTACCCCCATGGCTCGGCATGTATCTAACAAGGACTTTGGGAGAACGGGCCCAAGTTTGGCCGAGTAGACCTTTGCAGTCAATGACCTTCTTTACCTCATCTAGCTTCACCAGGCATTTCTTCTCGTTCTTTTTGCAATTTTTGGCTACAAAGAAAAACAAAGAAGGATTAACAAACAGTATGAATTCCCGAGAAGGCACATAGTAATATAAATAAGGATTGGGAAACTATAGTAGTCCCGAATCAGGTCGGGATATGGAATTTAGGACGTTCTGGCTCATCACGACCCATCTCTCAGTTATCTGTAACAATAAGAAAATCATCATTGTTTCCCCTACAAGAATCGTTCAGATACGTAACAATCCTCTCAATTTTGGGACAGTTCTTTAGATAATACGAATCGGTGCCTTTTTTGACCATACCGTGATAGAACTGGATCTCCCGAAGACCTAAGTTTGTGTTATTTATCCTATTGAGTTCATCTATACTCAGGATAATCCTATATGTATTTATGGATATCTGCATAGGATGCAAACGATACCAGCAGAGGACTTTGTAGAGAAGACGATTAAGGGGGAAGCGGACTCCACCCTCAGTGATAGCCATTAGTGGAATGTGGAGCATGTCTGGATCATTCCCACCATGAGGAATAATGGGGCCATTTGACTCAATAGCAAAATTTTGGGGGATTTCATATCGTCGCTGAATTCCGCCATTCTTTTCAGCGTATCTAGTAGTTGCCTAAATATCTCCATTTGGAGAACAAATGGGGAAGACATGAAATAGAAAAGAAAAAACGATGAAAAATTGAGAGGCGACTTACAGATTTCACAAGCTGGAGCCTTTAAGTGTCTAAGAAAGAACAATAGTGAACAGTTTCAAGACTTTGGAACGAACAGAAACGAAGAAGACAAAGGGACTAGACACATAAAGCCCTATTTTTGGAAAAAGAGATTCAAATTAATGGAAAAGGGAACGTTTGAGCAAACAGCACGCGCGAGAAGTGCATAATCTAAAGACAAAAGGCTAATATGATGTCACGTCGCATTAAAAATGACACTACAGATTCCAAGTGACGGTTGAGGAAATGTCTACTCGAGAAGGGGATGTCTTTTGAATGAAAACAATATGTAGCTTCACCTATTCATTCAGTTCGGCGAAAAACAGTCAAATCTAGGGGGTAATTGACGAGGCTAAAACTTAAATGAGAAATAAATAAGTTTTTGCTCAGATAAATCATTTAGTTCGGCAAGGAACTGAAATGATATTAGGACACACGTGTCGATCACGTGATGGGAATAGCTGACATGAAAAAGGCGGTTCTTGCTTGTGAGGACCCGAAATATGTATATATATTATTTGTTTATTTATTTGAATGATTTATTAATTGCTTGGAATTAGATTTAAGAAGTGATTTATTGCACTTTATGCATATATAATGAATTGGGGTTCAGGTGTGGTGTATGTTAGACAAGAGACTTGTGGGTAACATGTGTTACACTTGGAGAATGTGAGTGTAATTGAGATTTTAAAAGCCTTACATCAGATTTTTTAAAGAAAAACCCATCCTTTTCTTTCACTCTCTCACTCTTGTTGGCCTCCATGGAGGTGTGTGTGTGATAGGTCTCTCAAACCCCATCTCACAAATTTTGCTAGAACTTCAAAATCTCTCAAAATCCTTCATATTTCTCTTGCATTTGGTAAGTATTTGGTGGTTGATCGTGTTCATTTCGCTTGGAGGAGGAGCATTCAAAGATTTCTTGATTTTGGGGTTAAGACTTGCTTTTGAAGCTCAAATCCTTCGATCCGACACTCTAGGTAGAACTCTCTTACCTTTCTTATGTGTGTATGACTTGTTTTTGGTGTTTTATGAGCTTGAATGTTGATTTAGAACTTGAAAGTAGAAGTTGGAGAAAATCTATAAGAAACGCGCATTTTTGGACGGTCCATCATATTACTGGTAATCCATTGTCTCATTTTCAAGCAGTATCCTACATTTTTAGGCAGTGTCCTATATTACCGGTAATAGTGTCTGTATTACCAGTAATACAGTGTCTCATTTCCAAGCAATGTCCTGTTTTACCAGTAATAGTATCTATATTACCGGTAATTCAGTGTTTCACTTTCAGGTAGTGTTTTGTATTATCGGTCATAGTGTCTATATTACTAGTAGTAGCGTCTGTATTACCAGTAATAGTGCCTGTGTTACCGGTAATTCTGTACTTTATTTCTTATTAAAATTATTATCGAAAATTTGAGTTGTTGACTTCTAAGGTTGATGTTTGCACCTATTCCTTAGGTATATTTATAGGATTCCTAACGCATGATAACAATGCAATACGATGATTACTAGGCATGTGCAATACTTGAGAGTTTAAGTTGATGAAATAAAATTGCTATGTGACATGTGACGTGCCTGGGGCACTTAAACAACACGATGTGTGAACTAGACTCCTTGAGAGGAATGCTAGGGTGATGGTATTAGACTTCTTCGGGAATACTAGGAAGGTCTCGAACTAGACTCCTCGAAGGGAATGCTAAGAGTGATGAACTAGTTTCCTACGGGATTACTAGGTATGAAAATAAAAATGCATGAGAACATGATTGACTAGATTAATAACTTACGAGGTAACTAGTTGATGTTATTGACGTTATTACATGACATGATTCATCTTTAGCCTTTAACTTGAATTCGTTTATGATCTCGTTATTATTTGACATTTATGTTCATTTGTCATACTATACATTTCATATCCACATAAGATTGGTATAGATTTCTCTATTGGGCTTGTTAGCTCAGCTCCTCATTTTCTTTTCAGGTACAACTCCGGACATTTAGTATCGTTTGGCATGAGTGCTTAGATTGTTGCATAATTTTTGAAGAGTCATATACATGAAGTTATTTAGTATCTTTTACTTAATCATTTTTGAGAAGATGTATTGTAACTCTATCTTATTTTGGTGACATACTCAATGTAATATTTTGAAAACTTTATTCTATGTAAATGGTCATTGGGATGGGTGACCCACTATGTACTTATGATCAAACTAGAGCACTCATCTCCTTATGCATGGATATTTTGGGAGGATTTCATTGAACTTTTGGCAAGGATTCTCTTATACCTACTTATTTATTAAATTAGTTCCATTTTCAAATTGAGGGCGTGACATTGCTAGATCTGAACCGAGAAAGTCAGATCCATGACCAGTCGATCTGAGAAAGATAGCCTGATAAGCTACCGACCTGAGTTAGGCGGTCTGACATCTTACCAACCTGATAAAGGTGGTAGGTAGTTTCCAATCCGAGATAAGACATAATTCTGAATAAGTCGGGATAAGATTTAAAACAGATATGGATGAGAAATCCATGACCAATTCGATTAATATGAGAGGTATTAATTGAATGAAATTCTAACGAGAAAAGATAACTGTTTGATAGTGCTCGAATTAGAAGTTATCTCTATTTGGCCAAAATTAACTTAATTAATTATTTTTTGTCTTTATTCAAAAAAATTTGTATTTGTTATTTTTGTATCATTTTTTTTTGTCATTATTGGTTCGTTTCAACAAAAGGAATCTAAAAATTTTAAAATTATGTCCAAAAGCTAAAACAAATTCACTAAAAACGCAAATAAATCAACACAAACGCAGTTTTGGACTTATTTTTTGTATTTTTTGAAATTTTTTTAGTTTTGGACATAATTTTATAATTTTCTGAAATCTCTTGTCGAGACGAATCAACAACCATAAAGAATTGTAAAAAAATTTCACTAAAGGACAAAAAAAATAAACCAATAAGTCAATAATGACCACAGTCCAAATGGACAATGAGTGGCCAATCAGAAAGCATTCCACTCAAACTAGTGTCCTAAGAGAATTAGTACCATTCAAAGTCTATAAATAAAGTTTCAAGTCAATAGAGAAAGGTATGCACTAATTCACTAGCTAATAGAGAATATTAGCTTGATTTATATTCATCTTGTGAGCTTTGTCTGATTTAATCATCGGAGTGCTTTCCTGCCATAGAGGTAGAGGGTTTTTTAACCGATTATTATTTTACAGATCACAGGTCCACCCATATGGAGAGTATAGATTCTACTGGATAGTGAGGTACTAACTTTTCACCCTGATTGTGAAAATCGATCTATTTACAGAAATCAATATAGCTGTCCATTGAAGTTGTCTTTGTGACATTATAAAGTTTTTGTTTAAGCTCATGCACATGTGATTTAGTCAAGGAATTATACCTTGATTCAAGAATTTTCCAAACCTGATATCCACGTTCTATTCCTAGAACAAGAGAGAGAGCTGATGATAAACTTGCAGTCAGACAAGATAATAACTGAGAATCTATCAAGTTCCACTTCACAACGTCAGAATTTGTAATTAGGTTTCCAAAAGCATCAACAACCTTTGCAAACAAGACATTCTATTGATCCATCAATATATCCATAATAGCCATTTGCTTTTGTTGGATTTTGAACTTGAGTCTTCCACAACAAATAATTTGTGGAATCAAATCTGATTGGTACCAATGAGTGAAAATTTGACACTAAAAATATGAGAGAGTGAGGCATGCTTACTAGATTTGATTTAGCCATATCTGCAATCGCTGAGTTTATTCTCAGATTGAGAATCAAATGAATATAAGAAACTGTACCTGAACAGTAGAATTCTTGTAATCAACGATGTTTTCTTCTTAATTAGTTTTGTACGATTGTTACCTTTTTAGGATCAAAAGTGCAATTTTATCTCAGTATCAACTTTATGACTTCTATTATCAACTGCTCTGATACCATATAGAAAATCAGAAATAGGAACAACTAAAAAATCAACTTACACTTTATTGAATTGAAAGACAAAATATAGAAGAAGACTGAAGGTAAAAACGTATTATGTTTCTAAGAACATTTCCTTCTCTGCTGTGGAAAATTCCCTCTCAAACTATTTATATCACCGACTTAACTTGTCGAACAATTACATCACCAGCTTAATTGAGCTAAACCGACCTATATCTAACTAACTTTTCCAGCTCATCATGTCTTATCAGTCTTCATTTGTTGAGTAAGGAATAACTGTGGAGGTGTTAACTAGTGAAGGTGTGACTGATTTAGTTGTCATTATGTCAACTGATTTAGTTGCCATTGAGTCATTTGTCTCTATATTATCCATTAGTTGAGAATTGGGATATTTCCAATTATGCACCCGTTGCTTTTGGTGTGGGTCTTGGTGTCATACATAATATGCTTTGGTGGGTTTGTAGACGCCAGGAAATGGTTTACGGGGCGGGCCTGTTGATTTTGCGATTATAGTTCATTTATCTTTATGTATATGCCAGTGAAGTACAATTGTAATGGAGTGCATACTGTATATCGTCAATTTGTTTCGCTTTGTCTTCGATTCGAAGGATATATACTATTTGGAAACATAGATTCTTTTTGCATGAGGTATAGCGAAAGAAATTCAATACGTACGTTGCGATGGCAGTACGCTCCCGTAGCCCATAATATGTAGGCTTTCAGGAATGAGTAGTCAACAAAATATATATTTTTTTTTCCTTCAAATAATTCATCTGAAACAAATTTATAAACTGAAATGGACATTTCTTGTCTGTTGCTTCTAGATTTTGAATTTAATTTTCGGTCTGTTTAGAAAAACAAATAGGAAAAACTTTGAAATCCCAGAATGAAAGTTTACCATATTCTTGTACATCTATCAAAATGTAATTCAGTAAGGAATTATGACCTCTTTCTAATGATATTTATGGATAAAATTTGAAATTTTACGTATGTCATTGCTAATTAGGAATATCGCGAAACAAAGCATTAGCTATGGAACGACTCCCCTTTCAAAAAGATCAGGGAACTGAGAAGAGAATTGTTGCAGTTGGGATTTCAATTCCCTTAATTCCTTCAGCCATAAGCTGTAGCTTGAATTTTCTGCGAGGACATCTCTAGACACCTCCTTCCTTTCAACAAGTCTTCTTGCATATTTCTCAAACATATCAATATTCTCCCATAGCATATTGAGCTTCCTAGAATCGCTCTCGCTCCTAACATTCTCTATCCACTCTCTCCCTTCCTCCACCCTTGCCCAGAAACATGAATCTTGCGTTAAACTAGCATATCTACTCCTCTGATTATTCTCTTCCTCGCCAACATTCCTATTGCTCCACCACCTATCGAAAACTTCATACCGTCTCTCTCTTCCATGCTTCACATAATGACCTTTCACTCGATGCACTCCGGTTCGATAGTACTCTGCAATGTCTAGTGGCTCGACTAGGAGTTTATAGAAATGGGAAGCATTTACCCATTTTTCTCTCTTGTGAAAATCATGTGGAAGTTGATTTGCATCCAACATTTGAATTAGGTTATCCCAAAACCGGGCAAGCTTTATCCGGTTCATGTCAACTCTTTGATCCTTCCTTGATGCTCCCCTTAGCTTGAAGGTATCATAGTACCCCATTTGATCATCACACTCATCACACCTTGCTTTATACCACTCTATTTGCGCTCGTAATGGTGTGAACTTAGATAAAACTTTTGCAAGCTTGGCACTCATGATGTTTGGTGCATGCCCCATCCGTTTGGCTGTCTTTAGATACTCTTTTGCTGGTCCCAAAACTGATTCCTGCAATTGTAAGGTGAAAAGAAAAAGATCATGCAGGCAACTTTTTTTTCCTCATCCGCCTCCATTTTTGTGAAAACATCTTTTCATTATATACTAATAACTGTATTCGTTTGAAGAAGTCCTTTTCCGAAAACAGTTTTCATTCAGTTTTATGTTTTCCACAAAAATGAAAACTATAAAAAAAAAAAAGTAGTTGAATGAAGTAAGAATTGAAATAAAGATTGGCGGAATAGTGGTTTACCGGACTATCTAATTCTGAGGATTGCAATGCTAGTGTAACTCCAACATCATAGCTTGACTTAGGTAACTCCCCTTCCACAACACCTCTACTCTTCAAGAATTCCAATGATACACCTCCAACATATGCTTCATAATTGAGATGATCCTCAATACAAGAATTTGCACAACCTGTAGCAAACATCAAATGCAACATTTTTACAACAACCACCGCATTGTCCAAACAAACAACTCCTTCATTTGAACAAAACATGTAGTTCCCAAAAGGCCAAAAGGAATCTCTCCCAAAGCCTTGTTCTGATTTTGCCAACGCCTCAACAGAAGACAAAACAGAGAGAAATAGTGCATTCTTGTCTTGTTCGGATAATTGAAGTGTAATGAAGAGTCTGGAATATGGGGAAGTCATTGAGAGGTGCCAGTAGTTAAGAAGCGAATGTAGGTGAGGAGTGAGCGGAGATAGAGGAGCTAAGAGAAGTCTTGGGACTATGTCATGCTTTCTCACCACATGGAAGAAATTTCCACCCCATCTTTCTTGGAGGATTGCTTGGGAAAGGGAGTAGTTTCCGAGGAGAGGGGAGCCAAAGGTTATACATAGGACAGCAACAGTAGTAATGGATTGATGATGAGAGAGGAGCCAGAGAGCTGAAAGAGAAGCAATTGTTCCTCCGAGGGAATGGCCTGTGAAAACTACTGATTTGCTTTCCTTCATTGTCTCAAATAACTGCATCACATAAATTAGTTGAATTGTAATTTAGCATATAGTTATTTATGAATAATTAAGAATGAACAATCTAAAAGATTCTAAAAGAATTAAGTGCAGAATTTTACTAAGCACTGTATCCTCTGCTGGGAATTGAAACAAAAGAGTAAACCAAATTTTGATCATTGAACCAATATTGTTTGTTAGCTATAAATAAGAGGCAAGTGAAATGTTGTAAGGATCGAGCAAGTATATTATATTATTATTAATGGAAGATGGTGTTAACTATATATACCTGATCGAGAGGGTGTGAGTGGGACTTGCTCATTTGTTCATAGTAGAATGTTGTTAATGACCAACTCAGTACTGTTGGGTGACATTGGCACTTAGCTAGAGGCCAGAGCAATTAAAGTTGTTTACCTATGGAGTGCAATTTTGAACGCTTCTATTCCTAGATGAACATAAAGTAATGACATTTTATCCAACATAGAAAGGGGGTTGATATGTACGTAGTGGTCGGGTTTCCTACAAGGTTTGTTTTCTTCAATTGTAGCCTAGTCTACACTATTTCTTCACTTTAAACATTTTTGTTCTATTTTAATTTATTTATCCAGCAAATAGAAGCAACAATTTATTTGCAAGCTCATTTACTTCTACTTTTCCATTTGTTTTTCCAGTACAACATTTTAGTTTGTCATCATTAATCTATTTATCAAATTCTAACCTCAACAAAAATACGATTCGCTACCTACTATAATCTTCACGAATTAGATTACGTCACACTACTTTCAACTCCCCCTCAAAACAACATTTACTTGACAAATTCCTTTCACAATTTTTAAGGAACAATTTCGGATTGGACAAGAAATAATTTCAAATCAGTCACAAGAAGTTATTGATTTTTCTAAAACATGGAGCCATGTGAATAAATACCAAGAACACGGAATCCGTATGTAAATTGATTGTGTTTTAGCCCTTTGCAACTTGCACCAAATAATCAAATGATTTGCTGCAAAAATGATTAAATAAGTTGCACCAAATGATTAAATGACTTGTTATTTTGTAATTTATATGACTTTCTTAAGAAAGACTACACACTTGCACCTGATGATTAAATGACTTGCTCCATAAAGACTACAAAATTTGCACATAATAGTTAAGCATCTTGCACCAAATGATTAACTGACTTGCTCCTACGTAATTAAAAGACATGCAGCTGATGATTCAATGACTTAATTGCTCTTTGATGATTAATCAACTTGTACTTGATGATTAATGACTTGCTCCTAGGTCATTAGAGGACTTGTTCTAATTAAAAGACAATACGACTTGCACCTAATAGTAAGCCATCTTGCACTAGATGATTAACATACTTGCTCCTACGTAATCAGAACTAATTAAAACCTAATGATAAACCAACGTGCACTAGAAGCCCACATCTTGAATTTTTTATGCTTCTAATATTTATTTACGTAATTTTATAACTCTGCTATTTCATAAATGCTTTTCACTGAGTTGAAATTATTTTTTGTCGTTTTCATTTTTGTGATATTTTCCCTACAATTTGTAAGAGCAACCCCAATGGTTGCCAAATGCCTTGAGGCAAAGCCATAATTTGGCTAAAAACCCAAAAAACCAACCCCAATGGTTGAAAATGCCTTGAGGCAAAAAATGCCTTTCGGCATTTCCTGAGCCATTTCAGGCCCCAAATGCCTCACAAAATGCCTGAAATCCCCCCAACAGCCACCACGTCACACCAACAGCCACCAAGAGACACAACCAAAAAAGGCATGCAATACAAAAAATATACCACGGGCAGAGAAGAAATTACCGGCGACTGGCGGCGTGGGCTTTCCGGCGACTGGCGGCAGGCGATTTCCGGCGACTGGCGGCAGGGGATTTCCGATCTGTTGGA
>JABCMJ010036377.1:0-10517 GCA_014822125.1 Arbutus unedo | reverse complement strand
GTTTTGTTTTATATGTATCCATATTCGTGGTTCATAGGTGACCAATAGGTCACATTGAGACAACCTTACCGTTATGCCCGGCCCACCCTTCAAAGTATCTGATGAAGATAAAATTTATCGTTTTCTCTCATTTGATGGACGTTACCTGAAAGGAGGCAATCTGTAGAGCCCAAATCAGTTCAAGGCCACCAAGGTGCAAGAAGGAAACACGAGACTGTCTCTGCCCTGGTGGTTGACGGAGTTGAAGCATTGGAGTTGTTGTTATGCCTCTTTTACTTCCTCTCTCTCCTTGAGGAAAGTATGAATGAAGTCCAATTATGAGAAATGGGGATTGTAGAGAGAGAAGAAAATTGGGGGGAACAATTGGGTACGGTGGCAATCTACTCTATAATGCCCTCGTAATCAGTCCCTCAGGATTCGGAATTGGTTAATACGCACATCATAAAATAAGCATAGTTGATAAAACTTGATTTATTCAGGTGCAATGATGGTGCTCATGAGGTGATTTTTCCTCTTTTTTTTTTGTTTCCTGGGTGGGGGGGAGGATCTTGCAAGAGGTTACAGCTCATCTCAAGTTCTTGTCATGGGTTCCTTTTCCCCCAACCCTTCACCACTGCCACTGACACTAACAAGTTAGGTCACAGAAACCAGTAAATGCCAGTACTGTCCAGCGCATTGCAAGTCTCGTCTCACATCATTGCATATATAATGGCTTTCTTCTCTTACTTCTGCCTCCACCCTACGTCCTTTTACTAATCACACCCCTTTGTTTCTCTGAAGCACGTGCACTTCTAAAAGCATATTTGCATCACAATGTGTAGGTTCCTAATATTACACTGTACACGCCTAATTCATATCTGCATGAATATATGTAAAGAGAGGTACAAGAAAAGAGAAACGGACAGAGAAGAGAGAAACAGAAGGGGGCTTGGCTGTGTAGGTCAGACGACAGGGAGCAGGGAAAGAAGAGAAATAAACCGAAAGGGTTAGGGTTTTGTATGAGGCTATTATATATATCTCCCTTACAATGCTTTGAGAAGAGCATTTTTGCTCTTTAGATCCTCAAATTGGCTAGCATCACAGATTTGTTAACCACCCCAATTCGGTGAGCCTGAATGGTTAAATTCTACCAACAGAGTGAATCCGTATAACATTTAAAAGACTCAAGAGGCAATCAGGGTACATCACTGGATAAGATAATGTGTGTCCTGACAACATTAACAACAACAACAAAAACAACAAAGGGTATACTAACCTCCTCTTCACCAACCTCCGTTTTTATTGGAGCATCTGCCACAGGTGTAGGCGAAGGTTTTGGAAGTAACTTCACACCATCCACATATTGTGGCTGCAAATACAAGGAAATGAAAAATCAAAAAGCATTTAGATAAGCATAGGATGCAGTACACAACAAGGAATATCTTTATCTAAAACAACTCCTACTACAACAACAGCTAAAATCTGTTAGAATACAATATCAAACAGTCAGACAAATTCTCGATACCACTGAGTTCCCATTCTGGGATCCAATCCTGCAGAAACTACACATTCCGGGTCCTAAATCAAGCAGCAGAATAAACTTTAGGCGCATTTCACCCCATACTATATCACTCAGCCAAATATTATTAAAAAATTGTCAAATTTATAGATGCCAGTTGAGTGAAGTGCTTCAAAGTCCAGATACTAGACCTAACTTCTAGGTGCTAACCAAGGAATAAACTAGTTAGATGTAACATTGACGGTATAAGATGGTGTGAACAAAGCCCATCTCTTTTGAAATTGGATTCCACATGTTGATAGTGATTCCCAATTGTTAGCTTAGAGCATCTCCAAAAAAGATGTCAAATTTTGGGTCAAATTTTTTTGATGGCCTATGTGGCAATTTGACATTAAAATTTTTTGATCTCCAACAAAGATGTCAAAATTCAGGTATTTGAGGCAAAAAGACATTTGACACTTGATATCGAATTCGACATCAAGTTTTTTCAATTGTCACGTAGGATTTGACAATACTTTTGACATTATTGTTGAAGTTAGTTTTGATGTCATTTGTTACCGTTTGAATTGCCACATTGGATTTGACATCTTTATTGGAGATGCTCTTAACACATATTTTGGCCTCTTAACAGCTTTTGTGATTGTTGCTCTATAATATTTGATATTAAAACTTTGGTTCCAAGAAGCCTAAAGTTCGGGTCACTTACCTCATTATCTATGTTCTTGTGAGCTCAATGTAGCCTATACTGGTGCACACCATCTCTCTCTGTTTGTGTGTAGTACCTGATCTTACATTGGAAATCTACATGAATGTTCTTGGATATATAAGTTCGAGAGTTGAACCCTATTCTAACCACTTGGGTAGCCCTTTTGGGTGAGGTCCCATACTTGTTGCTCATGGCATGCAGCTAGATCCATCTCCCGTACGTCTCAATCATTGTGACGAGACAAATTTTCATACTAGTCCTCGACCCCCTCTTGTCACAATGACCGAGACTCTTCTCTAGCAACCAAAGGCACCGCGGTCTAGTCGAAACAACAAGGTCTTTTTCCTATCATGCATACAATCTTTGCTCCAAGACTATCATGCACACGGGCCCGCTTTGACACTAACTATAACAACTATGACACCTTAACCAGAAGGGATGGCCAATGAGGTGGAACTTCCGTTCGTGCGCTTCAACTTATATATGTAAGATCACCCATACAGAGCTACGACAACAATGTGTTGCGGTTTTCTCTCCACATGCAATACGAGATCGCAGGTGACTGAGTGTTCCCCAGATGAACATTATTGGACCCATTTCGTAACAGTTAAAGTTTTTGGGGTCGGAAACCTAAGACAACTCATGTCTAACTTTCTTTAGGTCACATTCACATGGAAGTAAAAACTTTCTAGAGTCATTTCACAAATACACATTCCTAAATCAAACATTCATTTTATGGTGGTTGTAGGAATGGCAACGGGACGGATCGGTGAACGATATGACTATCCCTGTCCCCGATCTCCAAATCCATAAGTGCCTTCGCCTGCCGCATTCTTCGAATGGGGAATTATTTCCATCCTCAATCCCCGCCCCAAATACGGATCAGGGAATGATCTCTCGGTTTAGAAGGAAAGGATAGATATAAAACATTATGCGCCCCGCCCCGTTCCTGAATTTTTTATGTATACATAGTGTGGGCACCTCACTGATACGGAAGACAAGAGAAAACCTAAATTCTATTTCTTAGAATATTTAACTCTATGTATATATATATTGTGGGCACCTAACGTAACCTCGAACCCCACCTCCAGCCCGTACCCTGAATTTTTTTTATATGTTGCCTACAAATTTGACCCGATCTCTAAAAAAATCCCCGACACGGGGCAGCCAGCAAGTAACGGGTCAAATCGGATAGGATTAGACCAGATGAAATTGACATCCCTAGATGGTTGTAGGCTTGTACTTGTAAAGGGAGTTGGATGGGGGATGTTTACGTGTTATTTCTTCATTGTTTCTCTCTAATGTCATCTAGGGTATTCTCATAATTCTATTGATATCTTAGTTAAATATCCATTTGAGGTGCCGAGGTTGTTTCAATGCCTCTAGCTCTTTCTTCTTTTGTCTCTACTTCATTTATCTATACACCCTAACTTCATATTCTACAATTCAACTTGGTATCGGAGGGGATCCACCCAATCCTAGAGCACATCTACACAACTTGACAACAAACGGAAGGTGATTAAGACATGTTGACATACTTTGTTCAAGGACATCAGCATCTAGTATGAACATCAAGGATAGGCGAGTACATGATTCGTATTGTCTAACTTTTTGAGATTGATGGTTATTTTTCCAAACCCATCTGACGTGAGTTTTATATTCACGCATATTTTTTTATACTTTCATGATCATTTCATCAATATTTTTGGCACTTGGAACTCGATATATGAGTTCAAAATTCTTGTTAAAGAACAAAATCCGACCTTGTTTTGTTGCTCTGGTGTGACTTCAAAGAGGCTTTTTAGTTTTTGCAGTTGTTCACTTCAGCAGATATGGGTCTATAGTTTTGATTCTTGGAACTTATCTAGTGGTGCCAAATATCATATTCGAGACTTAATCTAATAATTTTGGACGGTTTGTTACGGTTTCAAAGCTTCCCTGCCGCATTTTTTCAGTTCAGTAGTCAACAATGCTCAAATTTGGACCTACTTTGGGTTTCATTGTCATGGGACTGTTCTGAGTTGTTTGTATTGGGTTGGTTGATCCTCCACCTTCAAAAGGCGATGCCAAACTTCCTAATTGGGGGGAAGAAGATCCTATTCTAGTGGGTTAGTTCTGGCACAGTACAGAACCTTACTTTGAGTTTTGTGATACAACAAAATAGATTTGGGATGCTCTTCCCAAATAGTTTTCACAACAGTGAGGTTTCAAGTGTGTTGAGGTTTATGAAAAAAATGTTCACGACTAAACAATTTGGGAAGCCGGTGTCAGAATATTACAGCAATTGTAAGAGTTTCTGGGATCAAGAGCTGCAACATCGCCCTTTTACCCCTGATATAGGGCAACAGAAGAGTCATTGGTTCTCATGGTTACTCATTGCTCTCTAGTTCATAACCTGATCTTTGCGGGTTCAAGGATCACTTACTAGTGAGATTCGGCTTTAGATTCTTGTAGTGGTGTTGGTGGTAGTTTCCAAAGGTAATGAACACAATAACGATGGCAGTGGTGGCGACGGTGGCCAAATTTTCATGGTAGTTTTCATGATTTTTGCTGTATTGAGGGTCGTATTGAGCACAAATGTATCATTGTGCAGCTAATCATAACGAGGATTATTATTCGAAGAAACACGGTAAAGAAAATTAAGTACATCAGCTCACTATAGCAATCACTATCGCGCAACGCTAAGCACATCTACCTCTTTCTCCTTCCTTGTACCTATTCTTCTCTATAAACCCTATGTTCATATTCTATGCTTTAAAGGGGGACATAACTAACTTAGCACTCTCCACAAGAAGGTATGGAAATGAAACCCTCCAAAGCTCCAAGAGCCTGAAATATCATCAAGTTCAAATTGAACTGCCCTCATATTAATATGAACTCAATCAATTACAATACGAAGAGAGGTCCTAGAAGTTTACTCCTGTAATATCCTCCAATTAGTAATATGCCTTATGGACACAAAAGCTGCAAAAGAAACGGCTCCCATGAAATGCACGCAAAAGTCAGTCTTCGACAATACAAACCTGAGATTCTTCTGGAAAACCATTCCTCAACCACGACCGACAAAGGGCATAAAGAGAAGAAGCCTCATAGATCCTAACCTGTAAACATCAAACAAAGGTAATGGAGTGCAGAATAAACTAATAACATAAACTGACATTAATATGCATCGAATACCAAAGAAAAGAATGGAAGCTTTTGCTTGACTATTGCCACATGGGTAATCCTTGTAATCTAGTGTTTGAAACATAAGAGAACAATTCTTTCTTCTGCCAAACCTTTGGTAGGAAAAGACTTAGTAGATTTGAAATTGGTGGTCCAACATTCTAAAATGAACAAACTCTAGAAAATAAGTTGATTAGCATAGTCAGTCATGTATGTCATGACCAACAAGGGTGACCATCAAATCATTATACATTGTCTTGGCTTCTTGGACTCTGAAATTGGGCAATTTGAAGTCAGAATGCCTCCGTTTTCTCCATAAAAACTAAAAAGAAACCAGAAATGAGCAAGGTGGGAACCAAGTTCAAATTTATGAAAAATTGTAGAGAGAATAAATAGATGCTGCCTTGGAGTTTCAATGGGTGGAAATATTGAGTTTCTACAGATTTGGCTTCTACTAATCCCATAAATATAAGTTTTATCCGTAAGAAACCACTTGCCACCTGTAATTTCCCTACAATAATTCGTAAATTCCTCTACAAGTACATGAAAGAACAGTGCAACTATCCTATCAGCCTCCAAGAACATCCAGTGTGATAGCAGCATAGGTTACCTTTAGGTTGTCTTTAATACACTTCATTGTCCATCATAGTGTAAAATATTGATTCCTATATTCCACTTAAGATTAATCCAAGGACCAATTCCTTCATCTCCAACCTGTAGGAACTAATAGATTAATCCAAGGACCTACTCAGCATCAAGAGGTCCACCTAAAGTCTAAGCATGAATTAAGGATCAGGAAGATGCTGCAACTGTTCCTGTGATTATCATACATGAAGAATTGCCCCTGTTAGATCCATTATTCAGGCAACTATAACACTAATAACTACAAAAATCCTATGTAATGAAATTTGCATTGCTTGAACGACTGATTATTCCTGTACTTTTTATATCAAGCTTCCATCTTTAAACATCCTAGGAGAGTAATCCTTTACCGAAACAAGGATGTTTTCACTGTAAACCAACTTCCTTGTATCTGTATGCAATAGAGTAGGTTCATTCTATTGCTCCAAACTCCCATCCCAAATTAAACATATCAGGCGCCACAAAAAAATGCACCTTAAAAATCTTGCAATTGATTTTGTATCCAAAAGTAGCAGCATAGAAAACTCAAAACACTCATGAATTGGGTATCAGTTTAGATTGCTTCCTTACTTTTCGATCCCTAACAGTCGCAAATGTGTCGTCCCTGCTTCTATCCCTACAGATAGCACAGTGAAAACTTTTCTGTAATTGCCTGAGAAAGTGAATTGATCATATATAAACCACAAATTAAAGAAAAAGCAAACCCTCTCCGCTTGCAAGGTAAAGCTGCGGACGTGCTCTAGAAGCAACCTCGTGCACTGAGTTCAACCAAAAATCAAGCCTATTTTAAATGTAATATTAATTACCTCTGGTCCCTGAAGCCATTACATTCAGAAACTGAAGGCTGAGATGGTGCAACCTGGAAGAAAAAAACAAGAAGAAACCTTAAGAGCTCGGGAATCCATTCATGGGTATTACAATCTAATCTGAACTCTCAAGAAACTGAAAAGCTTAAATTTCAACCAAATATAATATACCCATAAAAAGACCCACAGGGTATAATTCACACATAAACAGAGACGAATGACAGATCAACAAATTAGTATGAACTTTTTCACCTTTAGTTGGCCGGAGACAGGGACGCCCTTCATCACGCCGCCGCCGGTTGAACCAAGAAAAGTGTGCTGTACATGGGGAGGCCTAATCAGGTGACCATGAGGGTCCGGATGTGGGAACCTAAAAGCCCGAACCGTGTTAGAATAGGGAGCTCCTCCAACCACGGGGCGGAGCGGGAACCCACCCTGGTTAGCAATCGTGACTATCTGATCGGCGGATTGTGGCCGAATAGCTTTGGGGAGGAATCCGCGGCCTGATGATGCAACCGGGTAGAGAATTCCCCGATTTGCGGCGGCGGCGGGGACTACTCTGGGGGCAAGATTGGCAAAGGGTTGGCATGCGTAAAGCGGTTGTTGGTGTGGTTGTTGGGACTGTAGGCGGTGGTGAGAGTGGTGGTAGTGAGATGGATGGTGAGGGAATGGTGAGGTTTGGGGTCTTGAGTCTCTTGGCGGCGGCGGCGGCGGCGCGGTGGCGAAGAGACGAGGGGTTGTTGTGCCGGCAGCGGCGGTGATGGAGGGAGGATCTGCAGGAGTAGAGGACAAGGCCATGATGTGGCGGGCAATTTTAGGGGAAGGGTCGATGGGTTTGTTTTTTAAAAATCAAACTGAGGAATTTTGATACACGGAAAAGGTGTTCGCGGACATATTTATATGGTAAATTGCACTGAACAACAGCCGTGGTTTCTGATAAATACAGATACCCCCCTAGGTTCTCATTATTGTATAGATCTCTACTATTTTACAAATTTCCCATGTTGTAACTAGAGGAGAGGATTGGGCATCTCTGGAGCAAAGGGTCTTTTTCGTTGGTTGATGTCCAGAGAGTTGCAACCCACCTGACCAGTTTTTCTTATCCCTTCAACTTGCCAATCGCATTCTGTTGAATCCTGACATGGCTCGTGAGTGTGTTCATGCACATGTTGGATGCGAAATGAGTCTACTGAGTCAAGTCCCAACCGCAACATTAACAAGGAACCAACTTATGAAGCTTCTTTCACTTCTTCCTTTTAGTGATTTTGACCTACCATTTGCTGCATTCACAAGCCTATGTCAAGAGCATGAACTTATCCCTACATACTTTAGACTTCAAAGGGCAACTACGTACCACAACCAAGGATGTTCGCATAGCCACAGCGGGTGGAAGAGGCCTAAGAGAGACTTACCATAACAAAAAGAGAAGGAGGACATGTGAAGAGAGAGACGTTGCTCAAGCGGAGCTAAAGTTTACTGATGACAAGTTGAGGGCTTTCCAAAAGGCTTTGGGGCGAGAGAGGGGGAGAGCTAATGTTATCAAGGACCGAGCTCGTCAAGTTGAGGCTAAACATGCCTCAGCCCTAGAGAAAATAGAGAAGCTATGGTCTGAACTTGAACTACTGCTTAAAGTTGAGCAAGATGAGCGAGTTGTCATGGAGATGAAGGCTTAGGATCTGGATGAGTGTTTTGCTCCGGCAACTGTTCCGTTGGAGTCAGCCCCACAAATGGCCATTCGAGCTTTCAAGGAGTCAAATGAGTAACAGGCCATTCTGGATTCCTTCTTTGACTCAGGTTTCAAGTACCATAAGAGGATGACTCGGGATGAGATGCTGAATCCGGCTATGGACCGAGCTGAAAGTCTCTCTTTCAAATGTCGTACTTCTTACATTTTTTGAATGTTGACTTTTGATCTTTTATGACCGAGATCTTCTTGTAACTCAGTTGCTTTTTTTTTTTTTTTGTGGCTGAATTCCACTTGCCTTTGAATATTTATGACTAGGTTGTTTGTGTGTTGTTTTTCTCATATAAACTAAGTTGTTTTTCTTGTATATCCTTGAACTTCATTATGTATACCACTCACTTATCCAACCTAAGGATGGCAATCTTATCTGATCCGCTCCGCCCAGCTTCGGTCCCCGCCCCAAATAGATTGGGAATTTGGAGATTTTTCGAGAATCAGATCAGATTCAGGGATAGATTTTAAAAATAAATCAGGGAACGGGTAGGATGCAGGCCCGTGATGTTAAAGATCGATTCCCGAGACTTGGTGATGAACCCGTATAGATTATATAACAACAAAAATTATGAAATTTTACTAGGCAGAACTAGGGTTCATACTTTCGAGATCTCTCTAATTTGATCTTAACTATCTTCACAGTTTGATTCTGATCGAACTTTAAGCACAACTGAAATGATCTTGCTCGACTAACCTCGAAATCTTATACCGTAATCTTATTGTACCTTAATCATGAAGTGAGTGTAGACTCAAAACCGTGATCTTTTTACTTTCACATAACCCCTCCCAACATTTCAAGTAACAAGTTGTTTCTGACCTAGAAAAATAGCGGTGTATATATAGGCAACGATAGGGGGCCCCAAGAGAAGTATGGGTTGGGCTTCCTATATAATTCAAGATTCCTAATCCAACCCGGATTAATACCGAATTATATAAATTACAATTTATACCACTACAGAATTATGATTGCATTTTCTTTCCATATCTCAAAATTATATTTCAAACTTCATGTTATTAAATGTTTATTTATTTCTTCACATTAAGATTACAGATATCCGTTGATTAAAATAAATTATTGACAATTTATTTAATCAACATCTATAAAATTCATTGAGACATTCCACTTAACTTATTTGTTATGTTAGATACTAATATCCACCTACATGGTTTGACATAATCGAAACTTATAAGCTTCCTCAAGATGATATCATCAATCCCTATAAAGGGACGTGGATTTCATTAATAATTAATAGTTATCATACACTTAATATTGTGACCCAACTCATCAAGACTATTGGCCCATAAGGTCTCACTCTATAATGAATCAAAGTCAACAATATTAAATATACACATCCATTAATTATCTTTGGGTTAAAAGCACAAACATTTATAACAACCATGAGGTGCGAATTGTATTATATTGTCAATACAAATACAATTGTCTCAAAGTGATCTTCTTCAATACACACAAAGTGCTTCTTCAATACACAGAAAGTGTACTAACACAGTGAGTTGAAACTATACTATTTTTTGTAATCAAGATAGACCTATTGAAACATTGTGTTATAGTCTTACTAGTTGTGTGTTCAATTTCACCTAAGACTGTGAACTAAAGACTTATATTCTATAATAACCAATAATTTGATCATCTGTGTGTAAGTCAAACTCTACACACCAAATTATCAACTATATGGAATAAGAGACATCCATGCATAATATGATATGATATAATACAATACAAATATTTGCCCATAAACATTCTCATCAAGAAAATGAATAACTGTTTAAATAATTCAAACAAATAGTAATCAATTACACAAAATTATGACTTTTGGTATAAAACCCTATCATGTGTATCCCCGCCTCCGTCTCCGCCCCGCCCCGCCAAGTGAATGTTAAAATCTTATTTTAATATTTGTTAGGGTTCGTAAGAAGGAAGAGAATAAAATCATGTTTTTGAAT
>JABCMJ010036370.1:0-12318 GCA_014822125.1 Arbutus unedo | reverse complement strand
GACACTCAGCTTGGTAAGTAAGCGACCTTGCCTGGTTATCACTATGTCCAATATTAACTTTCTTGTCACACTGATTAGTATACCTTTTGTCAGTGGGTCCAAAAATTATGAATAATATTGAGACAGATTCGGGATACCTGTTGTGCAGGCTGCACAGCATGAGACCTACCTAGTTTTAATGTTGGTAGTTTGGGTGTATAAATTTGGAAAACTATTGATGTGGTTGCTAGGAATTCTATACTTAACATCACACTACAAGCTATATTTTTTATGAGATGTCACACCATATTTCACAACGTAAGAGTATGTGACCGGTACATATCTGTATTATAAACTATATACGTTCATAATACATTGGCACTCTTTATTTTTTTTTAAAAATTAAAATTACGCAAAAAATCACGCCAGTGCTAATATTTTTTTTTCCCTCTGATCTGTTGTTTTTTTTCTCTCACGAGATAAAACTTTGAAACTTCTCAACACGTTCAAACTTTTTCTCTTAACAAAATTTTCACATCTAATGTTAAATTGTAGTTCGATAAGAAATTTTCGTGTTTCCGTTTATTGTGCGAGTATCACTTGTGTTTATATTGTAGGAGAAATATAATGCGATAGATTCGAAAAGACAATCGAGAATCCAGAAAACATATATCTATTTTTTATTATGAATGGAATCAACAATAAATACAGAATTGAAACTATAATACAATACAATGTTACCGAACTGGATCTTGTGTTTAACGCAGTTCCTTTAAGACTAAATCGCCTCCTCACCGTGGGTGTTGGAGGCTAGTTTCAGCGTCATCTCCTAGGATAAAACAGCTCCATGAACTAGGTAACACCTAACCTCGTTCGCCTTTCGAACTTACTCGCGCCCGACTCTCTCTCACTTGAGAATGAACTCAGGATAGATAGAATTTCGTTGGATGTTCTAATTGCAATACAAAAAAACGAGCTTGGTATATAAGGGTCTTTGGGTTACTATTAATGAATGAACTAGTAATGAATAGAGTTAGAAATAGAATGCTCTTTGGGTGGTACATGAATGAGACATCATAGAGCATTATGACGACTCTTGGGGTGTGAAAGATTTTTCCCTCTAGTATCCCGTTATTTCAAACTCTTCGTAATTAAACTTAACTATCGCTCCATCTTTACATACTCATTTTATTTTGTTGAGTTAAACTTAACGATTTCGTGTGTTAATTCTCTCTTTACTATCTATTGTATTGCTCTACCATTATGGATTATTCGTAATTAAAGTGCGTGCTATGAATTACCACGACCCCAGCTCACAAGTTTGATTGAATGTCAAGTCATTAGTCCCTCTCCGTTTTTGTTTGTCCAATTTTGAGATTCTTACCTTTAAAAAAAATTTATGAATTGAATAGTTTATAATAACTTTATGATTATAAAAATATTATTTAATAGAATTAATCGAAATCTATCAATCAAGATTCATATATATATTATGAGTTAAACAACATTAATAATTTTTTGAGAGGTCCAAAATAGTGAAAGTAAATAAACAAATCGAAACGGAAATATCATTAGGATTCACATTTTGTTTATGAACTAAGATTAGAAAATGTAATATAAAGTATGAAGAAATTATTTGATTAATAATTGAGGAATTTTCGTATATGCTACGAGAAAAAAGACAATAACAAATTAAGTAAACAAGGTAGTATTTTTTTCCCAATGATTGGCCAAGATTTACTATTTCTATGAGTCCTTATTCAAAAATATCGGGGGTTAAATGTTACTATAATAGCCATTATAAAATAAATAAATAAATTTAAATACTTTTTCATATACTAAACTCACAACGCGAAAGTTAAAAGAGAAAATTTAGGGATGAGGTTAGATAATGACTAGCATCCATGTTTGTGACAAATGTACTTGTCGAGAGAGTTTTGATTGTGTGTTCGGTTGAGTATTTCTGAAACAATTTTTGAGAAAAAAATTCTGAGATATTGTTTGGTATAAATGTTTTAGGAAAAAAATTAAGAATTAAATTTTTTCAGTATTTTCAAGGTGTCTTTCTCTTTCTTCTTTTATAGAGAGATGAAATTGTTTAAGAAAAAAGTAAAAATATTTGAGAATTTTTTTTCAGAAACTTGTTCGCCAAAAAATTTCCTAAACAAACAAATGAACACACATTGTAGATCATGGCCTCATGGGTCCCACACAAGTGTATAATAATTTTATTTATGACGTATTATTATGAAAATTATTTTCGATGGTCATGTTGTATCTAATACTTATTTCTCTCCTTAATTGTTTTTCTTATGAATAATGATAGGAATATAGATGTTTCGCATACAGATGTGTTCGGAATTGTTAAATGCACGTAAAACTTTCAATAATTTTTAAATCTCTACATGTATTTAATAATTCTAAATACATCTATGACTAAATATTTCCGAAACATCTTTGTTTCAAAAAATTTCTATTTCTTATTTGGTCATGTTTTAGGTGTCTAAAAAGTGCTGGATCTCACAACAAATGGGCCAATGTCAGGATGGATAGTCTCTCGCTCAAGACATATTTCGTCCCACAAATGTAATGCTCCCTATCAAATGGGCTGGGTTGACCCAAGACAAAATCTTAATGCTAGTAGTATTCTTAGGTTCGGACCCAATTTGAGGTGGATATCATAAATTTTAACTTTCAAATTTTCTCAAATGCTATTAATATTTACGAGATCAATATTTATACGGAGTTTTTTTCCCCTGATTTTAATTGTCGTCTTGCAAGTGAACAATAAAATCGATCTAACACAAAATTATTCATATTGAACGGTTTGGAAATTTGCAAAACTCACATCAATCTCAATTTTTTTTTTTCAAATTACTGCCTAAAATATAAATCTATTCATACCAAATCCTTTATATTGATGTTTTAAATTTTTAATCCGCATGCATATCACAAAATTATCGCTTTTTCAACCAACGTATAAGTAATAATAATTAATTTTGGTGTGTACCTTCAACTTATTCAAGATACTTGATCAGTTAAAAAATATTAGCACAAAACTTAACTTAGTAATGAACTAGTAATTGCATGTGCCTAAAGACACGGTGCAAGACGTCGAGAACACATTTAAATAGAATTATAATTTTTCTACTGTTATCTGAGAAGTAATTTTTTTGTATAATCTTCAAACATGATTTATGCATCTAATCAATTTTATTAAATAAATTTTAAAAAAAAGTACATTCCTGTACGACAAATACAGCTTGGACAAATTTTTTTCTCTTTCAATTTTTTCTGCGTTGTTAATTTAATGTTAATTTGCATCTAATCAATTTTTTTCCACGTTGTTCATGACTTTTTATTTTTGTTCAAAATTTTCCAAGTTTATTAATTTTTATCATTTTTTTATAAATTATTGATTTGTCTTGTTAAAATTAATAATGTACAAAAAAATTAACAAAAAAAATATACAAGAATAAAAAATAATGTAAGCCATATTAAATATTAATTGAACAAATATGATAAAAAGCTGACTTAAAATTACTTGCCAGGGGTCCCCATAGCACTAATTAGGGCTTGAGGTGTTTTCCTAAACTATTCTTCCTTTTTTATTCACACTTTCGCTGTATACATACGTTAGGGACACATCCAGATACATATATATTCGAAATTGTTAGATGTAAGCGGGACTTTTTTATTCACACTTTTGCTTCTTTTAAGTAATGCTAGTTATACCAATCTTAGGAACACATCTGAACACACGTATGTGTACCAAGACTTCCTGTTGCTTTTACTTTGCTCCGTTTTATTTCTGTTTTTTAAGTGATCTGTACCTAATCGGTACTATTAGATTGTATGCATAGCAATTCTCTATATATTTTTTAAAAAGTCGTCGAAAACGTTAATGAAGTTAAAAATCATATTTATCATATAACAATTAATATAGTTACCGTATTTGTCTTGGAAAAAATAAATTGACATACGATATTGAAATCGATTCTCAAGACAAATATTTTTGCGAACATTTATTAGTTTTGTTCAATTTCGGATGAACGTTATATTCACTCTCATTAGTTGAGAGAAAAGTGAGTCAATCTTAAAATAATTCTAATTTTGATCATTCTACGTGATCCAAAAAGATCCCACGCGAAAAAAAAAATTGTTTACATGTGAAAGGGATCGAACCCAATCCCTTGTACAGTGCTTCCCTACGGTATTTACACAAACATGTGGAGGGGTGAGAAGCAAGCACGGAATAATACTCGCTAAAAACTCACCAAAATCTCTCAAAATATATATTCATAAGGAATAAAGTATTCTAGTTTGATCACAAGTACATGTAGATCATCCCAACCCAATGACCATTTACACTTAATCAAAATCTTCAAAATATTACATTAAGTATGTCACCAAATCAAAATAGAATTATTGTACATCTTTTCAAAAATTGTTATGTAAAATATGCTAAATGTAACTCCCCGATTTATTAGAATATTAAATAAATTATTTAATTTAATTATTAAGTCAATTGAAATATAAACCAAAATGCATTTTTTATTATTAAACAATTGAAATTAAATAATTCAGAGTTAAAAATGTGGAAGTACAATGACAAAAATACCCTCATGGGATTTATATTTTTTATTTGGAATTAAAACATTAAATAGAGCTACTAAGGATAAGGTAACCAAATACCACCACGGTCTTCGTTAGCAAGTCCCGACTCTTCAAACTCGGGTGGATTCTCCAACACATCCGCAACATTTGGTATGAAACACCAATGACAGAGAAGTTGCTCCGATGAGTAATTAAACTCGATAGAAAAAAGTCACCGGAAACCAAACCCAAATAGTGTAGATATACAGCAGCAGGGCATATATAACCATTTAAACAATAAGTGCGGAAAAAGTCACATAAGTTTATTATGCTTCCATTCTTTTAAATTTCTAAAAATATTATTTTCCCTCGGTATTGAATTCTTGCCCGACTGTCTAGAATAGAATATTCAGTTAATATATAAAGTGATGTGTTAGTAGCATTGTTCTTTTTTAAAGGTCATCGAAAAATCATATTTATAGAATAACGATTAATATGGTTATGGTATTTTTCATTACAAAAATAAATTGACACACTATATTGAAAATTGATTCTCAAGATAAATATTTTTGAGAACACTTATTGATTTTGTTAATCTTCGGATGAACATTACTCTTATTTTTATTAGTTGAGAAAAAATGAGTCAATTTTAAAATAATTCTAATTTTAATCATTCTGAATGACCGGAAAAGATTCCACAAATAATCGTGTGAAAGGGATCGAACCCAGTCCCTTGTAAAGGTTACTTAGTGCTTCCCTACGGTATTTACACAAGCTTGTGGAGGGGAGGGAAGCAAGCACGGAATAATACTCGCTAAAAGCTCACCAAAATCTTCCAAAATATTCATTCATAAGGATTAAAATGTTTCAGTTTAATCATAAGTACATAGTAGGACATTCCATCCCAATAATAACTATTTACACTGAATCAAAGTCTCCAAAATATTGTATTAAGTAAGTCACCAAATTAAAATAGAATTACAATACATTTTCTCAAAAACTATTATGTAAAAGATATTAAATAACTCAATATGCAAGACTCTCAATAATCATGCAACAGTCTAAGCACGCCATGCCAAACGATGATAAACATTTGGAGTTGCACCTTGTAAGATAATAAAAGGTTGAGCTAGCAAATCCAATAGAGAAATTTATACCAACTTTACATGAATATGAAATGAAATAGTATGACAAGTGAATATAAATATCCAATAATAATAATATTATGAATGAACTCCAAGTTAAAAGGCTAGAAGTGAATTATGTTATGTGATAACATCTATAACATAAATAAATTCATTATGGAGTCATTTATCATATCTCATTACTTATTAATCAAATCAATAATGTCCTCAGTGCATTTCCATTTATGCCTGGCAATCTCGAAGGGAAATTTGTGTAAGAAAAATGCTATGAGTACAAATAATGTATATATGTGAGAGGGCCATGTACACCCCTCCTCCCTCACATTTGTACAGGATCCTTTCACATTCGTAGATGATTTACACTCGGAGCAAAATCCTTTGTATAAATACACAAGGGAAGCAACTGACTAACCTTCTGCTTTCGGGCGGGGACTTTTAAACGTGTTTCCCCTTCAACGCGTACCGTTGAACCGAACCGAAGCACACGCATACAAACTATATTCAACTCTGACGACGACCACGACGACCTTGACGATGACGATGACGATGACTTCCCCCTCAGCCTCCCATTTTACCTCAATCCAATTTTCTTTGGGAATTAGGGTTTCTAGCTTTTCTTTTGGAAGTATTCAACTTGTAAGTGTTTTGTGTTTAGTCTGGTCGAGTGATGAGTTTATGCGGAAGTTAGGCATTTAGCTGGAGGGAAGAGGGATTGTCTTGATGTCGATCTGGGCCTTTTCTTTTAGTATTTGCCTAATTCTGGTGGTTTCTCGGTTGTCACCTGCCTCCGGCAACGCCGAAGGTGAGTCCTGACTATTCCCTTTGCCTCGTTTTTTTGTGTTGATTTTTACCAGTTATTTGCGTCAATTCCTCCCTTTTCATAATGTTGTATTTTTAGTCTCAAACAGTTTAATAAACCTTCAAAATTAGTACGTGAGCATGGACAAGTTGGATGCTTTAACATGGCAAGGATAAGGCTTTGTATTTCTTCCGCAATTGATTTTCTTTATATTTGTGCACTTTGTTTGGTTTTGATGTATATATCATGGATCCTCTGTTTACATCTCCTCGTGCGAGGTGGGATAACTTGTCCTACATCAGTAATACCTCCAAAATAAGTATGCCTGTCCAAACGCCTCTTCATTTGTTATCAATTGATTTTGAGTTGAATGCTTTCAAGGAGAGTCGTTAAGCTAGAGTTGGATGATTTGCAGGCAACTAGAATTGAAATGTAAAGTTCGTATATTGCTAAGAGGGTCTGCTTTTACCATTGTGGCATCATATGCACTCACAACGGGGTTTATTTGTTCAAACACCTTAGTAGTGCCATTTTCGTATTTGTTTTCGAAAATTAAGGTTATCCAGTTTTGCAGAGCATGTTAACCATGATGTCATCACACATGGTCACAAAGGCTTTCGACACATTAGTAGTGCGTTTTTTGGATTTGTTCAGGAAAAATATGGTTATCCAATTTTGTAGAGCATGTTGAAGTTTTTTCTAAATAACTGCATTGATATAAACGTATTTACCAAATCTGACTTAATTCACGGAATCTGGAAACCAAGTACCGTATGTAGGTATGCTTGCCCAATGTGAATTAATTTATGGATTTTGAAAAACTATCATCTTTACAAAACATCTGCCTATTGTGTTGAATGGTTATTCCGGCACAACTGGTAAGCTGTTAGACAACTTAGTTGCTTGCCTACACTTGGATTTTGGTTGATCATGTTCATGTTGTTAATGAGAACCTGACGGTTTGTCTCTTTCATGAAGAACAGGTGATGCCTTGAATACGCTGAAGAACAACTTAGATGATCCTAACAATGCTTTGCAAAGTTGGGATTCTACACTTGCCAATCCCTGTACGTGGTTTCACGTTACGTGCGACATTCAAAACAGAGTGACAAGAGTGTAAGCTACTTCTTATTAGACACGCATTGATGTAATTTGATACTTGAACTCTTTTTGCTTTGGTATTTATATTGTTGTCAGTTCAATGAAAATTATTGTTTTAATTTTTACACCCCAGTGATCTTGGGAATGCAAACTTAACTGGACAACTCATCCCCGAACTTGGGCAGCTTCGAAATTTACAGTACCTGTAAGTAGTGCTATGTTTTAGAAAAAGCGGTTTCACTTAAATCTGTTTGTTTGTTGATGTTAGTAGATTGTTCTTTTGGTCTCTCTCTCTCTGTGATAGGTAGAGTTGCTTATTATCTCGTGCTTTATCTATGTGCTGGTAACAAGCAGTTGCGCAAGCCTGTTCTTTCAACATCCCTATGTTACACTGTTTCTATGAATGTATACTGACTTAATATTTTGAATAATTCTATTTTACAATATTTGTTTTGCTTTGGTGAAGGACTGTAGGAGTACGTGGTTCAATACTTTATTAGCTACCACCTCGTTGACATATGTTTCCTACATCTTAGGTTTCTTTATATCTAGCTTACAAGGATATAAGGATTCACTTTGAAGATCAAAAGTTAGGATTTAACCAAAAAAAATATTGTTTGGTTACTCTTGGAACTCTTGATGGTTGATGGGCCTGGTGACAAGTTTTGGGTAAGCTCTTGATAGTGGATTCCTCATTGCTCAATTTCCTGGCCTTATTTGATCTCCGTAGTTGTCTAGAAAGGTATTGTTTTAGTGTTGTTTTTTGGATCCAAAGCCGAGTTCTATTTTGTTTACTGTCTCATTGGTGCAAAAAGGGTGGGTCCCACCAAAAAGTAATCCCGTCTGTACCAAAAAACTCTACATCCCATGTACCCTAAAAGTGATCCCTTCGATACCACAAAGTGTAATGATCCCCTGGGCCCCAACCTTTTTCCACCAATGCAATCGGGGATATTGTTCACCTTCAGTGATTCTCACCCAAAGCCTATTTCAATCATGGAATAACAACATGCATCAGAACATTACCCTTGCTTCGCCATCATAGTTTTTGAATCATCTATCTGATCTTTCACTGTGCTGTAATTCACAAGCTCTAGCCTTTGCTCACATTACCTAGATTCCCTACCTTGACACGTAGTCGTCATACACGCATTGACAATTTTATGAAGATGCTGTTCCCGTTCAAACATACATTGCACTCCCTGATAATGCAAAATATTATTACACTTTATCTTCCTTAGCTATTGACTATTGAGGAACAATTGGCATACAGCCATGTTATTGTGCTTTGAGTCAGTTTTTTGCAATGCTAGCCATTTCTTTTTGGTTAAATATTGTTAAAGCATTCAACTCAAAACAAATTGGCAATGAGTGGAAATGCCGCGCAGATTGATATACTAGTTTTATAGGGAATAACTAATCAATGTGGGACAAACTCTAACAAGTATAACGGTAGCTTATAGAGTCATTGATAACTTCATCTATCATGACTTGCCTCAGACAGATTTACCTGACTTCCATTGCTCACGCCTGAGGGCACGTTAAGGTGCCTTTTCTAGAAAGAATTATTTTGTTTAGTAGGAGTTTTTCATCTTAGTTTATCATTGCAGTGGTGGTTGTTGATTGGTGATGGTTGTGGCCTCTCCTTGTAGTTAATTTTAGCTTGCTATTTTGCATATTCTCCTGCTGACAGCATGTTTACTTTGTTTCAAGACTTGAATGTGAGAGGTAAGATGCCTTGGTATCCCTGCAGTAATTTTCCATCTACTTTTATCCTCTTCCCGGTTTGTATGTTTTGTGATTGCTCAAAGATTATTTATTACGGATCCAGCTTCTCTCCAGCTCACTGCATGGACTGGAGCATGCTGTTTGGATGGTGAGTCCCACCACGGGTCTCATTTGTATCGTTCGAGCAGTTTATTTTGTAGGTCCCGGCATGCAGATTATCCATGTGGCAATGAATGTCACATCAAGCTGATTTTTTTCGTGGATCATTTACACATTGGGGTCTACCCCTCAAGTCATCAAAATGAGACTCCCAACAGCACCTTCAGACTTCTCTGTCGACTGGAGATGGAGAAGCCATCTTCCTTTGATATCTATATTTTTTCTTATTGTCTTTTCTCCCCCTTGACTTTTTTCTATCAACTAACTGGCTTTCTGCTTGCCCTTTTCATTGGCGTAACTTCAATGACATGTTTCTGTCACAGCGAACTTTATGGTAACAACATAAGTGGACAAGTACCTAATGAGCTCGGGAATTTGATAGCTCTGGTGAGCTTGGATCTTTATCTCAACAAATTGAAGGGTCCCATTCCGGAAACGTTGGGCAATCTTAAGAGATTAAGTTACCTGTATGAATTTTGCATCCTTTGTCTCTCAACTTCTACAATTAGTTTTACAGTCCTGTTTAAACTTTCATTGGGTTTCAATTTTGTTTGGAGATTCGTGCAAAGTGATTTGCTTATGCTCCAATGTGTTGCTATGTGGATGTTGCAAAATTGTTCCTGTTTTTCAGTAAGTTTTTAAAGAATTTAATCTCAGGATTTCTGTTACTTTCTTTCATGTTAGTAGTAGACTGGTCATTCATCCCAGGATATTGCCAGTTTGGTTGGAATCAGTAACTAATATTTGGACATAGGATGGTAAAATTCATTGTGTGGACAAGATATCGACATTAGATATTTTGCTGAGACATAAACCATAGGGCCTTCCAAGGCTAGATGTTTTGGCAAGAACTATACGGGGAATTACTTTTTTGGATCGTTAATAAAAATTTGTGTTTGCGTGTCTGCGCCTGTGTGCGTGTGTGCGCACAGATTAATGAGTAAGGGATAACATCCGCTTTAAATTTGCTGCACTAATGGGGCACTCTCTTCATGTTCAAATTAAGGGTAAAAGCAAATCGTTTGGTGCCTTATTTTCACTTGCAGCTTTAATGCGTTAAAATTGTTGGTTCACTTGTACTCATCTCAATTTCTACCTCTTTATCCAGTAACTTCCATTGTTGGCCCGATAAAGTCAGTGTGAAGCCTCGACTGGGGGAGCATATGCTCCTTAGTAACTATAGGATTAGTAAGATCCTATTTGGCTATTCTTCTTTCCTAGCTCATAAGTGAGTTTTAGTTGTACTTAGCTATGGACAGTTTATTCAAACAACACAGAAGTACTTGGAATGGCAGTTTTACGTGTGGTGACTTAACTAATTGACATTATAAATCCATTTGCTGTGGCTTTGCATGATGTTTCCTAAACTATAAGGCTTTTAGTTGGAAGAAACCAGTATTTGCTGTATAATTGGCTTGCTTTCAAAGAGAAATAGCCATATAAATGTAAAGGTAGGCGACTAGACAAGGAAACATGAAAAGTAAGGGGAAGAAAATAAGAAAACTAATGCAAGGCAAAAACAAGTAGGCCAAAAATAAAGTCTTATGACCCGTGATCTTTTTTTTATCATGGGATTTTTAATTTATTCTAGGGTAAAATACACTTATAGTTTAAGAAATTACTGACATTTAATAAATGCACTGACATTTATAGTTTAAGAAATTACTCTAACCTTCATTGTTTTTGAAACTATTATACAATTACATCCCTTACCGTTAAAATCAATCAAACACTGTTAGTAAAGCTATTGAAACTTTAAGTTTGGGTTGCAAGCTATTAAAACCAAATTTCAATTTTAGAAAAATCTAAAAATTCAACGTTGGTTATTTCGAACGGGATAGGAATTGCATTGCAATTTGTTTTGTAATAAAAATTCCAAACTTGAAGTTTCAATAGCTTAACTAGCGGCTTTGACTGGTTTTTAACAGTTTCAAAAGCAAAGTAGGTCAGAGTAACTTTAAAAACTTCAAGGGAGGTCAATGTATTTGTTAGAAATATCAGGGGAGATCAGTGTAATTTATCCTCTATTGTATTTTCGTATTTTAATTCCAATACTCCCCGTCAAGGTGGTGTGAAGATGTCAATTATATCCAGCTTGACATTGATGATTCGGGTAGCATAGACCAATAGATTTAGTGAATACATATGCAGATATATTGTGCAATAGAAAACCAACACCGACAAATATAATCAAAAACACAGCAGATTCAAGAATATTGTTACTGAAAGAATACCGATCGCCCAAACAAAGATTAAAAAACATACCGACAAAGATAGCCGAAGACATGACTGATCCAAGAATATCGCTATTGAAAGAACACTGATAGTCCCAAACATAGATAACAAAGGCAAAAATCGCTTACCACATCAGCGAAACGAAGAGAACTCTAAAATTGTGAGTTTTCTTTCAAAATCCAATTGGAATCACTCAAACAAAAACTCTCTTATCAAGTCTCACGAAACCCTAAATTCAACCAAGAGACAACAAGATCTCAATGAGATCGCTAATGAACAAACTTCTACCAAGTGATGGGAGGTCACACAAAAAATAAAGATCTTCCAAAGGCCTGAGGCATACCAAACCTACCAAAGAGGGGCAACCGAAGTACCATGACTATCTATCAAAGAACCCTAAGGTTTAGGATTAGAGTTTTGATTGCCTTACCTTCAAAGAGACATAGTCACATATAAATATATATATATATATATATATATATATTCTAAAAATAGGTGACAAGATAAGAAAACAAGGAAACAATCAAGGGCCAAAACAAGTATGCCAAAAATAAGACTTTATGACCCGTGATCTAC
>JABCMJ010036361.1:0-21963 GCA_014822125.1 Arbutus unedo | reverse complement strand
TGGCTTGGCAAAGAACAGCTTTCCATTTCCAACCGGAAAAAAATTGGATGAACGGTATGCACACACACACTTTGGTTTTTCGAAAAGTCTCAAAACACAGATATTTCGGACACACATGTTCAAAACCAATGAATGCATGTGAAGCCCATAAATTATTGAGGGTCTCATGTTCATTCAGTAATTTTAGACACATTTGTGTTCGGATGTGACCGAAACATTAGCGCTAAATTCTGGTTTTCTCAAAAGTCTCGGAACACAGATGTGTCCGAAACAGTTGAATACACGTGAGGTCTATAAATTATTGAAGGTCTCATGTTTATCCAATAGTTCTAGACACGTCTATGTTCGAATGTGACCGAAACATCAGTATTTCTAGCATTACTTTTGTTTTTTTTATACCTCTCAACCATTTCCATCCCCTTTGTTTGTTATAATTATGATAATAACGTAAATTTAATTGGCATTTTTCTATGGCTACGCTGTGGGGAATCGGACGAATTTCTACTTCAGATCCAAATGGTACGTCTTTCTCTGGATAATTAAATGCTCAATCTGAAAGTCTTCTTAGTATTTTTATTACATGTTTGGTTATATATACGTTACATCAATCTTCGGGGACTGTATTCAGTACCAAAATAATAAATTTTGTTTTGGATTTTAAATTCTCAGAATCAAAACCCGAAAATTTTGCTCCACGCAAAGATCTTTCTATTTTATCTTAGGACATCGGACACTAAAAGAAAACAAACAGAAAAGTAAAATTGTTATCATAAACTGAAGATAAAAATTTACGGTAGGCGAAAAGATTTTTATTTTTTTATTTCTAACCATCCTAAACATAAGAAAAGCCGACTTTTAAAGGTGATTGTAATACGCCAAGAATGCTAACTTCTTGAAATAAAGCGAGTTAATAAATAAACAAATAAAAGATTTGAATGGCCAATTTGAATAGACCTCAATAACGGTTTTCAACTTTGTGTTAATTTCAACACACCAAAATAATATATTATAAAAATTTGTCATAATCATGTTCTGATGATACGTAGTTTTTGTCGTATTGCACAATATAAAATACAATTATTCCAATTTCGTGCAAAGTTTGAAACATGAAATAATGCACCTCTAAGTGAACATTGTTAGAGTGAATTTTTTTGTTGCACCTCTAAAAGTACATATTGGGGGACTGAAACAGCTATTGCAGTGCAGGTCAAACGATGTTGTTTTGCTCAAAAATAATTATTAAATTATTATTGTTTAAAATTATATTGTTTTGATCTAATACATTTTGGTTATAAGCCGTGGGCAAAGCGCCGTTGTTTTATTCGCGCTATCATCCCTGAATACTTAAAAGTATGCTATAACAAGCTTATTATGACGTTGTTCTTTTTTGGTAGGTCCAATGTTTTACAAGGGGTGGTATCACTTTTTCTACCAGTACAACCCGGAATCTCCGGTATGGGGCAACATCACATGGGGCCACGCAGTATCAAGGGACCTGATCCACTGGCTCCACCTTCCCTTCGCCATGGTACCTGATAGATGGTTTGATGCCAACGGTGTTTGGACCGGGTCTGCCACAATCCTTCCCGATGGCAAAATCGTAATGCTATACACCGGTTCCACCAGCAACAGTGTCCAAGTAAGTCGCCAAAACTCTATCATATATTTGCAAACAACAAGTCCAGGAACACAATACAAATTCCGATATAGATATATTTAAAATCATTCAATACATGTGATGCTCTTCAAAATAATACGAGCTTCATGTAAATCAGACAATATCAGACACATTTATGTCTTGATCTTTGTATGTAAGTTGTGTTCCTAGACTTTTTTTCATTTGCAATAAGTCTAGAAACACAACCTACATACATAGATGTGTTCAAAATTATCCAATGCATATGGACTTTTAAAAATAATATGAGTTACATGTGCGTTAAACGATTCTGCACACATCTATATGTAGGTTGTATTAAACGATGCTATTTTAGTCATCAAAATGGTATATAAAAGTATTTGGCCAGTATTTTGGTGATCAAAACAACATTGTTTTGATACGTTGTACACTATGCTGTATGAATAGGATCTTCGGTTCTAGTCAATTGAACCATAGCTGATATTGATCTAGTGGTGCAGGTGCAAAACCTTGCTTATCCAGCCAACCTATCTGATCCGTTGCTTTTAGATTGGGTCAAGTATGAGGGTAACCCGGTTTTGGTACCCCCACCCGGTATTCATGAAAAAGACTTTAGGGACCCTACCACAGCATGGATCTCCCCAGATGGGAAATGGCGAGTTGCTATCGGGTCAAAGGTTAATACCACTGGTATCACCCTTGTGTACGAAACCACTAACTTTACTAGTTTTGAGCTTTTGGATGGTGTTATGCATGGGGTTCCGGGTACGGGTATGTGGGAGTGTGTGGACTTTTATCCAGTTTCGACAATCGATGCGAATGGGCTAGATACGTCATTCAACGGGCCAGGTGTTAAGCATGTGCTAAAGGCAAGCTTGGATGATACCAAGGAGGACTATTGTACTATGCATCGAAGTCATTTTATGACCCGAACAAGCAGAGGAGGATCTCATGGGCATGGATTGGAGAAACTGATAATGAAAAGGATGACGTCTTGAAGGGTTGGGCTTCAGTTCAGGTATCACTCATTTATTATACATAACTATAATACTACCATTGGATTTACATACTCAAAGGAAATATGGGTTTTCAAACCAATCTACAGAGTCATCTGAACTCTGACCATCTTCTTCCTCCAGATTTTGGTTCCCATTGTTGTATTGTGTTGTGCAGACAATTCCGAGGACTGTATTGTTCGACAATAAGACGGGAAGTAACATACTTCAATGGCCAGTGGAGGAAGTGGAGAGATTGAGATCGAACCTCACCGAATTCCATGGGGTGAACCTCCTTCCGGGGTCCATTGTACCTCTGAACATCATATCTGATACACAGGTGTCCATTGCATTTACTTGGGTAACACAAATGTTATTATCGAGAAAAACCTAATCTGATTGTTTTTGGCAATGGTGATAGTTGGACATAATTGCTACATTTGAAGTAGACAAGGCGGCGTTGGAGGCGGCGACAACCGAAGTCGATGGTGGTCACAAATGCAGTACCACTGCCGGGGCTACAGCGAGAGGCGCTCTGGGACCTTTTGGCCTTGTGATTCTCGCCGATGAATCATTATTCGAGTTAACCCCTATCTATTTCTACATTTCTAAGGACATTGATGGCAGTTACAAGACCTTCTTCTGTTCAGATGAAATGAGGTTCGTTTAATTGCTTTTCCATTTGCCTAAAATGACGTTCCTCCTCCTAAGTACAAAGCAACTAGAATCTGTCGATTTGGTTCGATTGGTCCAAAGTACGGATCTGTCGATTTTTTATTCAAACATACATATTTATTCGGCTTTTCGCTTTTGTTACGGATTTCTCGATTCTTTTCTAATTAACCAAACCAATTTTATAGGATGAAACAAATCTTATTCATTCAATTTCATTAAAATCGAACGATCATGATTCTCTTCATAGGTGTCTACTATTCCAAAAGGATCAAAAACAACAAAACCCTAGACTGGTCTCCCAAATATTAGTCGAGGTGCATGTAAATTAGTCTAGGCATTCTAAGTTATATATAAAAACAAAAACAAAAAAACAAAACCCTAGATCTGGGCTGGAAACTCTGTTGTTGGATCATATGGAATCTAGGTATTTTTTTTTTTTTTAGATCTTCAGGATTTTTGTTGCATATTTTATCCTTGTTTAAATAAATTTTCAGTAAATCCAAATATTCTGACCAAAACAATCATGCCCGAATCGATTACGATTCCTTCATAAAGTCTATCAAGATCATTATATGAAATTTCTACTCAAAACCAATCAAATTCGGTCTTCCACTCTACAAATCGACCGAACTCAAACCAATTGATCAACATTGAAATTTAACGTTGGTTTAATATGGCAGGTCATCAAAGGCTTCATCAGTTAACAAGAGGGTTAATGGTGGCATGGTCGCTGTGCTTGAGGGTGAAAATTTCTCTATGAGATTATTGGTATGTTACAATCCCCTTTGAGATTCCTTTAAGATTCTCTTGAGATTTTTTTGATATTTTTGCCATATCTTACTAAGTCCCATCGGTTCGGTTTTCCATCTGCGCTAAATCATCAACTTGGGCCGATATTTAGTATTGGGTTGATGCATGCAAATTCTATTGGGCATCTGACCATGTCGGCCCATATCACGATTTAGACCAACAATCTTTGCAGGGTCCGCACTGTGTTGCGAGATTAGCGGAAGCAACCAATCATTCCAGCCTACTACATAAACTGTCACATTCTACTTTATGTTAAATAGTTGAGGAACAACATTTTTCTTTTATTTTGCAGAATGAGTGTAATTAATTTGCTAAAAAAACGATTCAGGTGGATCATTCAATCGTGGAGAGTTTCGCTCAAGGAGGAAGAACAACGATCACATCTCGAATTTATCCAACAACGGTGATCCACGGGTCAACTCAAGTATTTCTCTTTAACAATGCAACTGAAATAAATGTGACAGCATCTCTGGAGATATGGCACATGAATTCAGCTCACATTGTTCGGTCCATTTGGACTGTGGTACTTACTGGATTATTATCTTATTATTTTTTTGTTCTTAATTAAACTTTTTTTTTGTAATTTTTTATTTGCATCAATTTTTAATTAATTCGTCTCGACGAAAAAAATTTTAAAAATATAAAATTGTCTCCAAAATTAAGAAAAGTGCAAAAAAAGACAAAAAATAAGCTCAAACAAAATTTGTTTTGACTTATTTTTCATATTTAGTAACTTTTTTTAATTTTTTAATATAATTTTATATTTTTTAGATAGCAACCGAACTGTAATATTGTTTTTGAGAGTTTCAGTCGCCATTGAGCAATGAATTGGTTATTTGGATGCCTCTGTCCCATATCTTATCCCACGTGTAATGGAATTAGGGACTGTTTGCTTGTATGGATATAAAAAATGAGATATAAAATTCTGTAAAAATATGTGTAGATATGATATCAAATGGATATATAACTGACTATAAATTGAAGGATATCATGTGTTTGTTTCAAATGTATATTCTAAAATATAAATTTTGATGTGATAAAACTTGAAACTTAATTATTTATTTTGTCCTCGTAGTTCTTTATGTCTTGCTTATATTGAGTTTGGACTAAATTATTTTTTCTTAAACTAGTCGGTATTATTTAATATTTTGTATTTTTTTGTGTTGTTTTCATCAATTTTTTGTTTGCATTTTCTTATGCGGTTGAACGAGAGGAATAGAAAAATCATAAAATATAAATCAAAATTAAAAAAAATTCAAACGAGACGATATTAAATGCACTAAAAACGATGAAAAATAATCTTTTCGAATCTTTTTTGGGACCTTTAATCATAATTTGTTACTTTTTATATTCTTTTTCATCAAGATCAATGGTTAGGGTTTTCTTCTGTTAAAAGACTTTTCTATTTGTTTTTTGCTTTCGTAATGAGATCCTATTCTTGACTCGGGATCAATCTCTAAGGAAAGGTAAGGCACCTACCTCTAGGAGATAGTACGCAAGTTGAACAACCAAGTAGGGTACAAAACCAATTGTCGTACAAAAAAAGAGGTTGTTTATGATGCTCCTACTTCTATTGAGAATTCCTGTTATGGGACTAGAGAAGACCCTCTTATTGCTCGAAGGAAATCAAACGATCTTGCATAACTCTCCTATAATAGTTAGCAGTACCCAGCAAGAATTATAAATATGTAAAGTTCCGAAATTATAAATATGTAAAGTTCACAATAGCAAAACTCAAAGAAACAAGAGGGCCCCATTGAATTCTTTTTTGGATGATAATTCCATAACATTGGATCGTCCACGAAAATTGAATCTGACACGAGGTTCATGTAACTCTATCTTGATTTTCGTCTCATGTGGAGAGTAGAGATAATTTTTCATTCGAAAAATGAGATGTTTGTGTCATTAACGTTGTCCAAATTTTCTTTAAAATCTCCCAAATGACATCATTATAGAGATAAAGGAGATTTTTTGTCCAATTTATTAAGGACAACTCAATTAATAAATGTGTAATTAAAATATTATTTAATTGCCTCATCGACAACTCAGGCTAAATTTTTTTTCCCTAATTCAAATTTTAACGGCTAATCATCTACAAAATAAAGTGCATGCTGTCAAATGATCTCAATTAATTCTATTTCCTTATTTAGCACAAGAATTAAATTAGGGACCATAATTTCATTTTTACGGTATATGGAAATAATATTTATTTTTTCTTGCCGTGTATGGTAAGTAAATCTGGATATCTGCACACAAGGTACGCTCTAAAATCCTATGAATTTGTTCACAGTTGATAGCATTCTCAAATTTCCCGTTTTATTGGATTTGGCCTGACTTTTTATTTTTTTATTAATTTTTGTTAATTTTTTTGTAAATTAATTGTTCGTCTTGATGAGAGATTTTAGAAAAATTATAAATAATGAATCGAACTAAAAACATGTTTTTTTTTTACTTATTCATCATCTTTTGTGAATTTTTTTTAATTTTTAGACATAATTTTGTATTTTGTTAAATTTTGTTCGTTAAGACGGACTGACGATCTATAACAATTTGAGACAAAGATAACAAACATAAAAAAAAAAAAAATGAACAGAGACAAAAAAAGTTTTTAGAATATGCAAGTCGAGCCAAATTGAGCAGCGTTAGTTTGTCATGGATGTCCAATTATAGCTAAATAATAACAATAATGGAAAAAATTAGAGATGACAAGTCCGATTTGATGCACTCCATTACTTATTCCGTTTGGATTGTAGTTTGAGATTTTTTTTTCAAAATTTAGATCAAATTTAGAGAAAAAAATTGGGGTTGGATAGGAGGAGGATCCATATTCCTCGGATTCAGTTCTCGTACGTTATTCACTGAAATTATTTTATTTTATTTTTTATTTTGAAAATTTTTCGGGACAGAACAGAGATCTCCGATCCCTGTTGGAGGTCATAAGTAATTCCACATTTGGGGAACGGGACAAGAATAAAGCCGATTATGAAGTTCAGAGATTAAAGACGAAAATGGTGAAATCCGTCCCGATTCGTCTGGTTGGCATGCCTAGAAGAAATTACTGAAAATCTCTAGAGTATTGATGTAATTATTAGTTTCCCTAATCGAGTAGAATCGGGTTGAACCGGTTTAGAATGGGTCATGCCCAGTGGCCCCCACGCAATATCCCGAAAAAGGAAGCGCCAAAAGACAAAACATCAGTGTGAGAGTCCACACTTTCCTTGCAAACAAAGCCAGCGAAGGTTTACCAAAGCGAAAAACACACAGCCGTTTTCTCTCCCTCCTTCCCTCTCTCGTTCTTCCCCATTCTCTCTCTCTAGATTTAGAAATCCTATAAGCCAGTTGAAATCGGCCTCAGAGAACAGAAACCGTGGCAAACCCATTTTACATGGAGGTTTTGGGTTCGTTTGTGTTGTGGTTTGTCCATATTGCTTTGCTGTTTAGTAGTCTCTGTTTCGCCGGAGACCCATTTGCCCACTTCGACTTGGAGCTCTCTTACATCACCGCTTCTCCTTTGGGTGTCCCTCAGCAGGTTTCTCTCTCTCTCTCTCTCTCTCTCTCTCTCATGTAATCATGCCAACGTACCAAATGACAGAATTGAGGATTGACAATTGTGAAGAAGTTAAGGTCCTATAGTGTCGTTGTAGATGAATTTTCTGTATAAATATGGCTTCCATGCTCTTGCAATTTGCAGGAGTATGCCGTTAAGTTCAGAAATGGAAAGGTTGAATTAGATAGTGTGAGAGTGATTGATTCTGATTTTTCCCACATAGCTTTTTGGTGTGTTTTTGTGCCTTTTTTCCCTTTTATGTGTAAATGAATCGGTAGGTGTAGTTGATACTGCGGTATCAGGAATATTATCAGGAATATTACTAGTCTAGGACACAAAAACCAGCTCCATGAATAGGATTTTACCAGATTTGTTGGTGAGGCCCACTTCGACAAAATCTTGTTCATCTGTGTTTCTATGGTCGATTCTGTGTTAATTTCTGTGTTCCTAGACTTGTTTTAGGAATATGTATCAAGGAGATTGGATTCGGTGTTTGTCCCTTTGGGTCAATTTTCTATGCGGATTTGTAATTGTTATGGTGCTATATCACTGATTAGTCTGAGTTTTATAAATGTAGTTGGAAGAAATTATCGGTTTCTTGCAGTTGAACCTGATTTGTATGGAATATCCACCGTAATGATTTTGTCACCTGGCTTTTCCATTTTACTTTGTACAATTACGTTCTCGGTCTGGTAAATTGATTTAGGTGCGAAGGGAGTTGAATCAGGTAATTTGACTTGCAAATTTACTCATGAATTTGATTGCATCAAAAGCTTCATCTCAGATGTGCTTTGTCACCTTCTTTTCCCATTTTTATTTTTCACTGTTTTTCCCCGGTTTGGTAACTTGAATTCCTGCACTAACTGGAGTTGAACCAGGTAATTTTATCGAGAATTTATGTTGGAGTTAATTGAATAAAAAACTCCACCGTATGCGTCTTGTTACCATTGTTTGCAGGTTATAGCAGTTAATGGGAAGTTTCCTGGTCCGGTTCTTAATGTTACTACTAACAACAATGTCGTCGTAAATGTCACAAACAACTTGGAAGAAAATCTCCTTATTACTTGGTAGGTATCTACAAACTCCCCATGTGAACCTATTTACTTTTAAATAGCTTGGATTTCGCCAATCAATTCTAAGGCATTTAGGATATATGGCATTGACAGGCCTGGAATGCAAATGCGTCGTGCTGCTTGGCAAGATGGTGTTCTGGGGACAAACTGCCCCATCCCTCCAGAATGGAACTGGACCTATCAGTTTCAGGTCAAAGATCAGATCGGTAGCTTCTTCTATTTCCCCTCACTCAATTTTCAGAGAGCAGCCGGTGGCTTTGGTTCTTTTGTCATCACTAATAAGAAGGAAATCCCACTGCCTTTTAATAGCCCGGATGGGGATATTGTCATTATGATCGGTGATTGGTATACCCGAAACCATACGGTTAGTATTTGTCGCATGATTTGTGATTTTAAGTTACCGTGAACTGGGAATTTGATTTTAGTAAGCGAAATGTAATCTTGGTTGTTCTCTGAATTTTAGGAACTGAGAAAGCATCTTGATGCTGGAAAAGACCTTGGGATGCCTGATGGGGTGCTTATTAATGGGAAGGGACCTTATAGGTATAATACTACGGTGGTTCCGGATGGCATTGATTATGAAACCATTAAAGTTGAACCAGGTGATGCCGTTTTTAATGACTATTACTTAAAGAGATGACGTCATTTGAGAACTTCTCTTATAGTGAACTGCTTTATTCTTTTGTCATGTTTGTGAACTGCTTTATTCTTTTGTGATGAGTGCTCAGCACTCAACTTAGATGTGCCAACTGTTTTGGCCTAAGAATTCCCACAACATGTCCACTGTTAATACTCAATGCTCTTGTGAATCCGCATGCTATTCTCCAGCCAAGGACCATTGCGTGCCCCTAGCATTCTGTTCAAGTGAGGTCACATGTCCTTCTGTAGCCCACGAGATTGACACACGAGGTCTTATACTCAATGCCTGGATAGCTCACTTTGCCTAAGACGTTAAGCCAACGGTTAACACGCACGACATAGCTCGCCTACGTGCATAGTTTCCATCCACAAGTTACTGCACAGCACCGGCAACACATGCCAAGACGTACTATCCATGAGTTCCCTATCTGCCATGGAGACACTTAGACAACCTTATTGATGCCCAAGTCCCGTCCCCAACTCACCCTGGGTAGCACACTTTGTGTACATGATGACACCAGGAAACTTCATGTCCATGATGACACCGGGAATGCTTATAGTGCACACCACTACTCAAGTAATATAGTTTTTTTAAGCATTTTTCTAAATGACAGGATGAAATATAACCCATGCCTGAAGAGTCATAACAAGTATATTTATCAAAATGCCAGCAATGCTCATTGATGGTCACCACCAAGACCATGACCAAACTCGCAGGTCTCGACATGAGGCTCTAGTCTGCATCTCTTACTTTGTAGAAACTGGCACACACCTCACTGGATTGGGGGTAGACTTAGTTCCCTTTGGTTAGGAGATTTTTATTAGCAAGGTAAGCCCTTCATTTGTCTAGTGTATTCTTTACTTTCTAATAATACTCCGAGTTACCCAAAAAAAAGGGAGAAATTCTGGTCAGCTGCCAACTTTGGAGTGGAATTCATTTCATTTCTAATCCTTTTTGCATTTAACAGCTTCTTGCCATATTGTTGTACACTTTACTACTTGTGCATGCTGTAAATTCTTCAGTCTAACCAGCTAAGGTGCTTTTTTTTTTCGTTTCTGTAGGCAAAACTTACCGAATACGTGTGCACAATGTGGGGGTCTCAACTTGCTTGAATTTTCGAATCCAGAACCATGATCTGCTTCTAGTAGAAACGGAGGGTTACTACACGCAGCAACAAAAGTTTACTAGCCTAGATATCCATGTCGGGCAGTCTTACTCTTTTTTGGTTACCATGGATCAAAGTGCAAGTAGCGATTACTATATTGTGGCAAGTCCTAGATTCGTGAACCAGGATCTTTGGCAACGGGTTACTGGTGTTGCTATCTTGCAGTATTCCAATTCGAAAGGAAGGGCAACTGGTCCCCTCCCTGATCCACCAAACGACGTTTATGACAAGTCATTTGTTGTAAACCAGGCATTGTCCATCAGGTTTGTTCCCTTGGTTTATCATAATATTTCGTCTGTTGTATGCATTACTGTGTCTTAGAAAGAGGAGGAAAATAATGGGTTCTGTTTATTTAAACAAATCTTTTGGTGAAATTGGAACTTGACAAAAACTTTAAAGGATGAAAGAAGAGCAAGTCAGTTTTTTGTCCGATTTGTACTTGGTAGTAGAAGATTGCATTTTGTTCCTTTGAGAAGCTTAAAAATATCTCCCAAAAATCTTTTCAGACTTCTGGCTTAACCATATAGTTTGCAAAGATGATGCAAATGAAATCCCGAACCAGTGCTTCAAACAATTTCTAACTCAACTGTCAACGTACACATCCTTCCCCATGGTCTTCATTTAAATATCTCTTTTTTCATTTTCCCTAATCAACAATTGGATTGATTGTTGTGTCCTCTATTCAACTTTTACCAGGCAAAACCTATCTGCAAGTGGATCTCGCGCAAACCCTCAAGGTTCTTTCCACTATGGATTGATCAACGTGACTGATACTTACGTGTTAAGGAGCATGCCACTGGTTGCAATTGATGGAAAAATTCGATCCACGTTTAATGGGATTTCATTTATCAATCCTAAGACACCACTTAGGCTTGCTGACAAATTTAAAGTGAAAGGTGATTACAAGCTTGATTTCCCAACTCGGCCACTGGATGGACCCCCTCACATTGACAGATCTGCTATTAATGCTACATATAAGGGCTTCGTTGAAATTATATTGCAGAACATTGACACGGTTGTGCAGAGCTTTCACATGGATGGTTACTCATTTTTTGTTGTTGGGTATATTTCTTATCTTGTCTATGACAATCCAATATTGATTTTCAATTGAGTTTGCTGTGATAACCATGTTATGCCTACTGTAGGATGGACTATGGGGAATGGACAAATAATAGCAGGGCGTCCTATAATAAGTGGGACGCAGTATTTCGCTGTACAACACAGGTTTGCTCTCTCTCTCTCTCTCTCTCTCTCTGTGCATGTGCGTGTGTGTGCGGGCGCTTGTGTGGTACATTGGAAGGCGTAGGGAAATCTTGCCTGATGCATGTCCCTAATGAGATGCAAAGTTATGAGCAAATAACAAAGATAGCAAATAAGATCTTTCTGTTACAAGATTTATGCACCTGAATTACTAGTTTGCTGCTTGCTGCTGCTAGATTTGTATCCTTTCAAAACAGCTATGTGGCTGTGATTCATTCTAAATATCCTTTGCACTTATTTAGATGTCCCATGAATCTAGACCAAGCATTTAATTTTCTGTGCAATTTCCTTTGCACTTATTTTGTGTTCATATTTTTGTCCCTTCTCTTTGATAATTGCAATACACATTGCATGTGTTCTAGTAATTTCCACCGTTTTGCTTATATTTAGGTTTTTCCTGGGGGGTGGACAGCAATTATGGTCTCTCTTGACAATGTTGGAGTGTGGAATCTTAGGACAGAAAATCTTGATAGATGGTACTTGGGCCAAGAGACGTATATGAGAATCATAAATCCTGAAGAAAACAACACTACCGAATTGGCTGCTCCTGATAATGTCCTTTATTGTGGTGCCCTTGGCTACATGCAGAAGTATAACTCTCTCCTCTCTCTCTCTCTCTGCTTTTGTAAGGGTGTGTTCCTTGGTTATCCTGTTTCTCAGATGGGATATGTGTGCCATGATTTGGATATCAAGATATTGTAACTTCTCATCGTGTCATTTTCTTTGAAAGAGCGAGTGTACCCAGAACGTAGATTCACTGACCTAGTAAGATAAAGGAGGGATGCAGATGGCTGACTTCCCTACTCTTAGTATCCAACATGGGACTTCGGTTGTCTGTCTTTTAGGCCCAAGAGGAAAGGTCAAAGTTTTCACCTGATGGGGCACTAATAGCGATAGGCACTCCCACTACTCATAGGCAGCTAGTTTTCAGACTCAAAGGAGCCTATTGAGCTGTGCAATTGTGCTACCTGCTGACCCCAATAACAACCTTCTTGTGACCACTTTGTTGAAGCTTAGATGGGTTAAGGGGGTCGGTTTCAAAATTAGGAATTCAAACTATAGTCGCATGTATTGGTCAATGTTAGTGTGATTATCTAACCACGATAATTTATATTTGTTGGTGTGTACATCTTGTATTGCTCGGATAAGCACATTGAGAACTTTAATAGAACTTCCAGATGAACACACCAAAAAATTTAACTTATCGTGCTTAGGTAAACACGCTAAGGAATACACGATTTGAATAAGCACATTAAAAATTTTAAAGAATCTTTTCGATGAACACATCAGAGAATTCAAGTTACTCTGCTTACAGAATCAGAATACACGACTAGGATAAGCATAACAGCCCAACTACTCTCTCTCTCTCTCTCTCTCTCTCTCTCTGACCTTCCCATTGTGGTCGTGTTTGCATTTTCAGGCCACAAAGAACCTGTTCCTCAGCATCAACAGCTAGAAGACAATCAAGACTAGATATCCTTACGCTGATTCTGTTTTCTGCTACCATTTTAGTTCTGTGGTAGTATTTGCTAGGGTTACAGATTTTAGTTCTAAGTTTGTTGTTGTCGAAAGTACCTTAAGCACAATTTTCATACTTTTTTTACCCACATTCTTGGGGACCCATAACTTGTTATGTGACAAAGTTGCATAATAATGTTGATTCATCCACGTTCTCAACAATGTGACTTGTACCCAACTGCATAATTGTTTTTTTTTTTAAATCAAATCTTATTGGTGTGTTTAAACTCATATTATTTTCCTTCCAAAGAGGTAATTTTGCTTCTGTGGTTGAAAATTTGGCCATGGCCTACTTCAATCATAGAAGTGTGAATGTCATTAAAGTTGTGCATAGATATAGACTTGCTCAATACATAAACTCTTGTATAGAATGGGTGAACTCTGCAACTCTTGTATAACTTCAAATGCTCCCAATGTGTGCAAGTTTGTGTAAATAATGGTTCGTAATAACTTTCTACCTCTCTATAGATGGTGTAATTTTGAATTTTTCAAAGCGAAAAAACAAGTAGTAAAACATATTAATTGCAAGGTACGATTGTCTTTGATAAGAATAAAACAAGGTGTAATTTGCCAGTTTGATGGATTTTAATTGCAAAATTTAGGAGACTCTAAAAGTAACAAATTGCTTTATTTATAATCCAAAGCTTTATTTGAACAAACAAATGCAAAGGATAAGGAGGGTCTACTTTCTTGTACTAGAGAAACGTCAAAACATGCCAAAACTCATGTAGGTATGGAACTAATCCTTCTAGGTTGTTTTGGTTAGGTCTAGATCAAACTTAATCTCTTTGAAGGACTGGTGATGAAGGCATTTGGATTCCTTTAAACACTTTGAAATCTCTGTCATGTCTTATAAGTTATAAATTATAACCTGAAAAGTCTAAAACAAAATGTTGCAACTTCCAATCCATAATCTCAAATTCGGTGAAGAAAGTTGCCTTCATAAAGAAAGACAGGGACTAGTGTTGCTATTTATGACACTATTATCGGGCATTTAAGCAGAGAAAAAAGGATATTTGAAGCACGTGATATTTTTAAGAGGATGCTTGATGTTGGTGTTGATCCCGATGAGGTTATGTCACAATGATCAATGCATACTCTAAGAGTGGAAGAGCTGTTGAAGCTTGTCAACTATTTGATAAGATGGTTGAATGTGGAATTCAGCCAAGTTATCGTGCTTACACTGCGCTTATACATGGGTTAATTAAGAAAAACATGACTGAAAAGGGTTGTTTGTACCTTGATTTAATGTTGAAAGATGGTTTCGAGCCAAATAATGTGCTATATACGTCTCTAATCAATCAATTTCTAAAGAAGAGAGAATTAGAATATGCCTTTAGATTGGTTGACTTGATGGAAAATTGCCAGATTGAGCATGATCTGATCACTAGTATCACATTGGTCAGTGGTGTTTGTAAAAATATCGCATGCATCAAGGGATTATGGCATTTTGGACATAAAAAGTCTAAAAGGGCTAGGGAACTGTTTGTTCCATTTGCTCCAACAAAAAAGTTTGTGGCCAAGGGAAAGTCACTTGAGAACTTCTATGAAGTCCCTTGAGCAAATAAAGTTCATTGCAGTAAAATTAATGAGGAAAATTACAAGTACTAGTTTAATGCCAAATCTGTACTTGTACAATGGCGCGATTTCTGTACTTTGTTGGGCAGACAAGATACATGATGCATACGGCCATCCTGAATGGATGCAAAGAGACGGTATGTATCACAATCAGGTGACTTTCATTGGGGACGGCTATCTTGAATGGATGCAAAGAGACGGCTATTTTGTTGTTCAATAGGATGAATGCATATGGGTGTATTCCGGATGGGATTGTCTTCAACACCTTGATAATAGGCCTTTCCAAGGCTGGAAGACTACTAGATGCATTGTCATTGTCCCACACTACGTATAAAAGAGGGTTTTCTCCTAACAAGGTTTCTTATGAAAACGTACTCAGTTGTCTTTGTGCTAATCGGCTGAGTGCTCATGCTTTGAGGATATGTGAAGATATGCTTGACCATGATTTATACCTTCACGGAATAAACTTAACTCGTTGCTTTGCTTGTTGGTTGAAGAAGATAAGCTGCACGAAGCTCAAGCGGTTCATGATGTGATAATTTGCAAAAGAAATATGTTACATGAGGTTGCAGTCATAAGAGGAAATTTTTTCGACGAATTGGTTGAATCCTATCATAAGCAAAGAGAACTGAGATTCGTTTCATGAGTGAAGAAATATCTGTTCGCACTGTGAAGATGTGGAATTTACCGTCTATTCAATGATGGACCCTGAGTTAGGTTACCGTCTATTTCGGCTCCATGATTCCTTTTTTGCCATTCAAAGAGTTGAAAGTCACTAACAATCTCCTGGTACTCTCGTGCACTCTCTCTCTCTATCTCTCAACAATCAATTTTTTCTTCTTGTTTATTTCTTTGGCTGATGTTTTTAGGTTACAATGCAAGTGACTCAGATTCAATCATACAAAGGATGATGCCGAATATGTTTAGGTGTCTTTCTCTGTCAACATTGACATCGGCAAAGTAAGTTGTATCCTCTTCTACTAGTTTTCCATTTTTGGGTTCTGTAATGAGTATTGAAATGCGTTGAACTGGGATTATGCTTCTCTTTTTGCTATTCTGCAGTGATCTGTATAAGTTATATCATCAATGTTTGATGCATTCTATCCATAACTCTAAACCCTGTAGGGGATTACCTTCATCTTTAACTATCTCCAAAACTCTTCTAGGAATACCATGTGCTTAAAAGAAGCTTCAACGTGTTGTCTGTAACTAAGATTGGATGTTCGAAGCATATTGTATATACTTTCTACACTAAAACATGCATGAACTCCTTCGATTTTACCTCTTTCACATTTTACTGTTCACTTGGGCTCTGTTAGACTTTTGGATTTGTGGAGGGAGAAGAAAACGGAAGAAATAAGCTAGCAAAGAAAACGAAGTAAAGCTTCTTTTTTTCTTGGTCGGGCTAGAAATGAGAACAAAACAAGTAAATGTACTTGTCAAAGAAGTATATTTCCAAATTGTTGTTAAAAAAAAAAAATCCAAAATGATTCCTTTTCCTTTTCCCTTCAAAAATCCAAGGCTTGCATTCGTAGCTTTTCCATCACTCCTTCAAGCAAACAATCTTTAGAACCCTAGCAAGTAGCAACTTATGTAACTTTGATTTGAGACCAAATTGTTGTTGCCTCTAGCTCTCTCTTGCTTTGTCATATTGAGCATGATTCCAACTTCATCATGTTATTGTCAATATTGTTTATATTTACACATGTGATGTGTTGAACACGTACCGAGTGCTATGTCCCTGACACTTGTGCACAGCTCCTTCCTACGGTAACTTTTAGGCATGCCAAGCTGTTGTGAATATTGATCAACACACTTGTGGTTAGTCATTTGATTAGCCCTGAAATTCGGTGTGTAGGATAGGTTTTTAGTTTTCTGTTATCCTACTTTTTCTACTCTTCTTCCTTGAAGAGGCCAATCCTTTCGAAAAGCTCCAGTGGACCAGCCGTTACTGAAAAGCCGACTGAACACCAGATCCTTGTTACCGGTATCAAGTTAGATCGTTTCCTCGATTTTGTGGAGCTAAATAGCTAATGCAATTCAATATAAAATATTTTGTATCCACTGCCAAGTTGAAGTGGCATAGAGTGTCTTAGTATCCTTCAAAGCTGCACTGGAGAGAGATGTTCCACGGCCTGCTCGTTCTGTGGACCAGCTGTGTTGCGGAAGGTGATGCCATGGGCTATGAATCCATTGTTGAGGACCACTGGTAAGTTGTGTAGAAATTTAAGCATGATTCAATGTGTGCTCATATTATCTTTTGTGTATATATCACCATACAGGGAGAGAGACCCTTGCTAAATTCCCTTCCCCCACGTAAAAGCCAAACCTTCTAATACCATCTCTAGTCTATTGGAATAGTCTATTGGCCGATGCATTGAGAGCCACACCTAATGGTTGAAAATTTTCCAGACCCAACCGTAAGGTTTGGTTTTCTCTCTGCTAACTGGAAAAAGGCATTCTCAACAATCGAAAACCAACTACAAACCCCACCTTCTTGTGACTTTGTTCTTAACTGATCCATTGCCACTAACCATGGTGTTTCTTATTCTCTCTAAAAGATTACTTTTGGACATTAGGTGTAGAATGTCTTCACTAACATCCATTTCAACTCGGTGTCCAGGCTTGTCAGGGTTGCGCTATGGCAAATTTACACTATCGGTTGTGTACCTTGTGTTTCCTTCACAGTCACTTGCAAAGCCATGTTTCGGAACTTGCATTTTTGCATGCTTGCGTAGCCATGGTGTTTGATAGAAAAACTCCGTGAATGGGCAGAAAAGGTGTTCAAACCGGGTGTTGAGAAAACCTCCTTTCCTAACCTACCCCTTTGAATGAGCCTTTCCGGTCTGCTGTCCAGCCCGGTCAAAAGCCTCTAGGAACTGGTGATAGGATTGAGAAAATCAGATGAAAACCATATCAAAAAACTTAGCTTTTGTATATTTCTAGGCTTTTGTGTTGGTATATAGCTAAGTTTTTGTATATTTCTTAATTACTTATTGCATTTCTTGCCTCAGAAAAAAACAAAGAAAGGATGGGGCTGTTCAAAAACTATATTGTACCCACTTGGGGTGTTTGGCCTCAAGATTTTTGGATTTTGAATTTTGAATTTTACATTTTACATTTTTATAGTTTAGCATTTAACACCAAATTATATAATACATTTTACATTAATGTATTACAAAAAATGAACAGGAGAATACATAATTCTAAAATTATATTTGGAGCAGTTTTTTCGATTTTGATTCTTCTCACTCACATAGCTCTTTCGGAAAATTTGTTCTGTGCATACCATGCAAGTATTTTTGCAAATTTTTATTATAATTTACAATTCGTAATTTTAAATTTTAAAAATAATTGACTTTGGTGTTTTGGTAAACTTGTTTTCTTGGGCCTTTTATTATAATTTTCACCGAGTAAAACTACAGTGATAGGCCCCCAAAATAGACTTCTCCAGCGCATCAGAAAGAAGCAGCAAGAAGGTTGTATGTGGCCGTGGAGTTGTTTAACCGGATATTCATATGATTCGTATTTGATTTGTAAGTTTTTTTTTGAATTTTTTTAGTATTGTAAGAGCAAGAACTAGTTCGGTTTAAAAGGCCAAACTCAGTTAAAAATCATTCGATACTTAAATTAGTCCCTGAATTAGAACGATAATAAAAAATACTATTAAGAAAAAAATAGATAACGTACTTTTTGTCTGAATTATTTTTTATACGCAAATTTTACTTGGGTTTCAAGAGCATATTTTTCATGACGTTAGAAATAAAAACAAACACTAGATTGGATCCACGTGTTAGGACTAAGCCATCTAAAAGCCATATCGAAACAAGTGTAGCCACATCGACCTAATCTTCCGGGTCAAGTACTACTTTGGCTTAATTCACATGGTGCTTTGCCACCAAGCAAGCTGTGTTCGCAAAGCCATATGATTTATGATGAGCTTTGATCCGACATATTAGACTTATCTAAAAATTAGAATTTATCCAGTCACAGTTCAAATTTAATGCCGAATCAACCCACTATAATGGTATAGAAGTAAGGAGATAGGAGAAGGAAAATTTCATAGACTCAATATCATTAAGATTTTTAAAAAATCAACAAAAATAATACCGTACAATACTCCCTTCAATTTAGGGATTACAGAAATAATAAACAAAACAAATTAATAAAAATTAATTGTCAAAATACAAACACAATTACTAGTAAATTGATCAGATGCCAGAAGTGAACGGCACGTTGGTGGCCGGCAACCAAGAACCGCCGGCGATGAAATTCGCAACACTGAATCGTGAAGCCTCAGTGCCGCTAGTTATAACTCGATAGCCACGCCACTTCACTCTCCCACTAGTCGAAGATCCGGGACCGGAATTCCTATACTCCCCGTAGTACAGAGTATTTAGGGCAAAATTACCATCCCACTCCAACCACCCCGCAGGATCAACCAAGGAATCGAGATATGTCCGGAGATAAACTGTACGCGAATACTCCTTCCATGGCCGGCCCAAATACGTCTTGACAGAACTGAGCACCGGTTTCAGATCCGATGAAGGCATGATACGAGATGAGTGAATCGAGATCCCGGTGTTCTGGTTAGGATCGGTCCTCCCCTGCGCTGTGACCACATTTTTCTGGCCAGTCATCGGCTTACGAGCGTAGATCATGCAGTTTTGAAGGACTACGGCGGCGTTTCCGAAGATGAAATCTACAGTGCCGTAGATGTAGCATTCTCTGTAGAACTGCCGTTGCGAGTGCACGTAGAGCGTGTCTTGGTATCCTTCGAAGCCACACCGGTAGAAAACAGAGAGATCGGAGCCCGATCGGAGGGCTACGGCCTGGTGGTTTTGGGGTCCGGCTGTGTTTCGGAAGGTTATTCCCCGAGCTATGAATCCTTCACCGGTCACCGCTGCAACTCAAAAAAAATACTATAATCAGAATTAGTTATTATTTGATATTTTTCCATATGATTTTTTGTTTTTTCTTATTTGTTTCAAGAAGTGTAAAAAAACACATTTTAAAATAGATCAAAAATTTAAAAATATTTAAATAAGACGACGTTAAAAACGAGAAGAGGCATGCTCAGTGATTTCTCATCAATCCTTTCTCGATTCTTAAATTTAAGTGTCATTATTAATTGTATGGCCTTACGAAATCAGCTCGCTTGACAGGTGAGTATCGTTGGTGGGTCTCTTGGCATATTTTTCAGCCCACTATTGATTTCAATGCAGAAAAAATGTAGAGGATGATGTTCCTATGCTTAGTAGTGGTGTGCTAAGGTCACCCTATTACTTATTATTGTGTTAAGAATTGTCATGTTACTAATCAATGAAGGAGCACAAATAAGTCATCCAACATGACAGGTGGCCCATAAAACAGCCTAAAGATGTGCTTACAATAACAAGATCGTCGAAGGGAGCACCATTGGGTGTCAATTGGTGGCAATGGAATCTTCAGAAACCTCGGTACGATACGAAGAGTTCTTTGACAGTGAATATCAATTATGCTTTCAGCAGACAAATGACTCATACTCATTCAGATTATGAAGAAAAAAAAAATCTATCAAACCAGAACCAAATTCGGTTACAATACGAGTTTAACTTCGAAAAGCTATTGTCTGGTATGATTGGTTCGACTAGAACAGAAATGGCCGTCGTCCAAAAAAGTATAAAAATGTCCAACAGAGTCCATAAGAGAGGAAAGACTCTAGTTTGAATTAGTAGCAATAGTCCTATTAAGTAAAGACTAGCCTTCTCGATCATGTAAGCGTAGGTTTAGAATTCTCATCCTAATTAAATGAGAACTATGTGTACCTCCTCCTTTTCCTATGTTGGATATCTCGTAAGGGTGAACTACCCATATTTGTTGAATCTGAATTCGAACCCGAATAAGAGATAATGAGAATAGTACTCAATAGTTAAGGTGAAGGGAACCTTGGGTGAAAAGTTGATGCTTCTAGAGAGGGTTGAATTGTCATTGTGTAATAAATGGATACTAATGAACAAATTCAAACACCTATATAGTCAAGATAGCAACTTTTATTTGATTATGGTTTCCGTTGACTTTTCATAATATGTGTAAAATATACGTAATATGTTGAGAAATATACGCTATATATAGACAGAATATTTTTTAAGAACTCCTTGAAAAATAGAAGTACTGTTATTTTCATAAAAGTGTTTACTTAATTTTCGCAAAAATCGTTTTCACGAGTTAAGACTTTTATTTTGTGTGTTATTTTCTTAAAAATTGGGTTTTCACAAAAATAAATAAATAAATAATCACCAAAACTAGGTTTTTTATTTTCAAAAAAAAGTCTGAAATTGAAAATTAAATAGGAAGTTTATGAATGATCAATCTTAGGCTTTTCTTGGTTTTATACTAAGAAAACTCATTTTCAGTATCTTTTTTACTGTTTTTTGACTCGTTTTTTTTTCTATAATGATTTTTTTGAATTTTTATTAATTTAGTTTTACTTTTGGATATACTAGCTGGTCTCTCTCTATTTACAAAGTAAAGAAATTTTAAAAAAAAAATTAAACAAATCATTATTTAAAAACTCTCCCAAGTAAAAAATGGCTTTTTTTTCATTTTTCCTAAACTTGTTTCTATAAAATTTGTCAACCCAAAAATAAAAAACTAGTTTCCTTAAAATGTCAGTTAAATTGAAAAAGAATAACGGACTTTCCTTTCCTCCATGACTTTTTCCACTTCCCTCCAGAAATATCTTGGTAGAGGCCGAGCTCAACTTTAATGCTTTCGAAAGACTTTTTAGTTTCATATAATAAATAAAGAAAATTAACTTTTTTTTTTTATAGCTCAGGGTATTTGGTGGTTAACTTATGCACACTTTGAATAACAAAAAATTAATTCAGCTATCGTCCACTAACGGGGTTTAATTGGCTCATAAGGATTGATAATATTTCAAAAATTTCGAATCTATGATTTTAAGAGAAAATAAAAAACATGAGGCCTTAATTACTAGACCAACTCCTTCGGGATAGAAAAATAGCTAATCTTTCTTAATTACCATGATAGTGAGTTAAAGTTGAAAATAATGTAGGAAATTGAC
>JABCMJ010036346.1:0-11080 GCA_014822125.1 Arbutus unedo | reverse complement strand
TGATTACAAAATAACATATTTAAAAAAAAAAATCAATGGATGGCTGAGTTGGGAGGGGTAAGGTGGTGGAGTTGGGAGGGGAGTGTCTACAACATATAATATTCTACCACAAGTGCCGAAAGATGGCTGCGAATAATATTTGTGGTAGAAATTTAATTGCAGTACGTCCCGCATTATATGTAATGATAGAATCATGACTGCACAATGTGCTCAACAAGTCCTATATAGGATACGTCGCGTACTCTGCGCCATTAGTCGTCGACTATGATGTACCATAACAAATTGTACGCATGTAGCTAAGCATTGGTAGTGAGTTTAGATGTTTTGTAGTATTGGTTTTTGGATGACACATATCGCGATACCACAATCAAAACAATTGAAAATTGCGCACTGTAAACCCAGAAACCTGAACCCAATATGGAGACAATGATATTTTATTACGCCCATATGTAGATAGACCAATTATGTAGACGAGTAGGATGTGGAGGAGTATAATAAAATTTCCATATTTATAGCAGGTTTGTACGCCATTCTAAGTGGCGTTGTAATTTATTCTACGACTTTGGCCTCCACCAGATATGTACGCCAATGGTATAAGCGTTTATACGGACTGTACGACTACTTTCTTAATACGGTTCTGGTGATACGTCATTGTAAGTGGCGTTCTTAATGGGTACGCCAATAAAATAGGCGTTTATTTGGCACGTGTTACTTGCTTCGTACCAAAACGTTATATTCATTGGCGTACCAATGAAAACGCCACTTTGGATAGCGTACGTTTGCCACGCTTGAACCATGTTTGCCATGTCATCTATGTGCGCCAATATGGATGGCGTTTTGCTCTATTTTTACAATTATTTTCAGAAGTACCCTACTTCGCTGATTACTTTCCGGAAAACACATAGTTTGATCAAAACACCTACCAACAAACGCTACAGTTTTGTGCTTAAAATTAAAACAAGGGTAAATTTCACCTACCTCCCCTGTTTTCGACACAATTATTGTACTCCCCTCAACTTCTGATAATTTTACTGTCCTCCCTTATTTTATAAAATATTCTCTCTAGACCCTTCTACCGTTACTTTGTTTAACAGAGTTAAAATTAAAATAAAAAGTCAAATTTACCCTTAATAAACAGGATACTTATTTCAGCTATTTACATCAAAGCCTTCTCTCTCTCTCTCTCTCTCTCTCTTTCTTATCTTCTGTTTAAAAATTAATTTGACAAGCAAAAGACAAGGTTATCCGCCTCCCATATATCTCTCATGCATATTGTACATAAAATGGAACTCAATCACCGAAGATTTTAGTTTAGTTTTCATGTGTAGTGAATTTTTTTAAGTTTTTAAATATAATTTTTAAGTTTTTTAAAATCTCTCGTCAAAATGAACCAATAATCCACAAAAACTTGATGCAAAATTGACAAATGTAAAAAAAAAAATTGAATGAAAATTAAAAAATGAGAACTAGAGACCAAATAGAGCCTAAGATATAGTTTAAAAACTAAAAAATATTCAGAAAAGATAAAAAAATAAATAAAAATAAATCATATTTTGACTTATTTTTCATCTTTAGTAATTTTTTTTAGTTTTTGAACATAATTTTATACTTTTTTAAAATCTCCAGTCAAAATGGGCTAATAACTCATAAAAATTAATGCAAAACGAACAAATAAATAAAAAAAATTTAAATTTAAATGGGAACCAGAGGCCAAACAGCAGGGCACTCTCTCCATTGTTCTCCTTTTGTTACAATGAAAATGAAAATGAAAAGCAATATTAATTTACTATATAGCTTAAATTGATATTGTAGTTTTTTGCGACGTTAAGAGATACTGTTCTTTCATTTTTTGCGATGTCGAGAAATTCGAAATGTAGTTTTTTTTAATGCAAAAACATAGAATAGCATGCAAAAAACGCTATCAAAAGCTATATCTACATTAGTGTACAGAAAGTGCTATGAAATGTAGGACATATAATAGTGTTCACAAATCGCTATTAAAAGTTATTCATACAATAGCGTGCAAAAAATGCTATGGAATGTTAAGGTCTATTATAGCGGTCACAAAATACTACAACAAATGTACCTACAATAGCGTGTTATGGAATGTCAAGATCTATTATAGCGGTCATAAAATGCTATAAAAACGTATCTATCATAGGGTTTGGAAAACACTATAGTTGACCTCACTTTTAATAACGTGGACTACCATAGCATTTGTAAAGAATACTATGGACGAGTTACCATAGTGTTTTTAGCACGCCATGATATGTATTTTTTGTTGTGACTAATATTTCCAGGTGATGGTGATGACAACAGTTTATGTTGAAGCTGTTGTTGCTGTGTTATATTACTTTAATCATTTTGAGATTATATTTTTTTGAGACTATTTATTAGTAAGTTTGAGACTTGTATGACTCAAGTAATTTATTCCGGTCGAGTCGAGTTTGGTCAGGGCTGAAGATTATAATTTTATTTTATTTTGAATGATTGTATTATGATGGTTGACACTTTTCTTAGGTATTTGAATGAATATTTTTAATTACGCTTCTGCAACTCTAATTATAGTTTTGCTAAGAAAAAAAAACTCTAATTGTAGTTTGAGTGATGTGAATGGTTATTGTTGGAAAATTCCCACTATTTTATTAAGTAGGCCTTATTGAGTTAAATTTACTAGCCTATCGCTGATCCTAGTCTTATTGGGATAAATCGTGTCGAAATACAGGCCTCAATTTATTTTATTTTGTTATGTTTGACATAATGACCCTAAAATTTGCAATGTATTTTTAATTATTCTTAACATTTGACAATTTATTTACTGTTATTATTTAATTATTTAATAATATAGTTTTGTTATTATTGTTTAATATTTTAAAATAAGAAGATCGAATTTTATTTTATTTCTCTAGTTTGCTCGAGCGATCTCTTAAAATCTTGAAACTATTCAGATCTGTAGTTATGATGGATTGATAAGGGGAGAATCGATTCTGCTGAGATTTTATGGCCTTAAGGTAGTCAAATTATATTTTTTATTCACGAAATTAGAGGTATATAGAGAGTTTGAGAGGAAATTTTCAAAGGTTTACTTGTTCTTGAGAGTTCTTGGTCTGACCATTTGTTTTTCGAAGAATCTTAATCATTTCATACTTTACTCTTTGGATTTGAGGTAGGTTTAGTTACCTACCAACCTTACGTTTTAGATTCTATTGTTAATTTTCAAGTTCAAGTATGATTAGTTCGAATATGCATGTTAGGATTTGTTCTTGTTGTTTTTGATCGATTTCATGTACTCTGTGATTCGTATGCTTAAATTGATTTAGGGAAAGGCATGTTAGGTTCGCATGCTACGAATTTTAGTAGCTAATTTGTGAAATTTATGCTCTGACCATGTTTGATTTTACTGAACAAACCCAGAATGTACAGAAAATCCTAACTTAGAATCTGAAAAAAATGAAAGTTAGGCCGCTCGAGCAACTTGAATTTTGCCAGATTCTGTCCGTTAATCCATTTTCCAGTACCCGTAACCCAGTAGCTCGCTTAAGCGGCCTGTTGAGTTTTGGTAGATTGTTTAATGTTGTTTTCTGATCATGTTTTGATGTTTCCAAGCTCTGTTTTACAGATTTTTTAGGTACTGATAATAGATTCACACATCGCACATGTATCCACTTAAATATGTTAGAATCATTATTGTTATCCACAGAGGTTAAACATGTTTACGCTTTAAGGTTGTGTAAAACTTTGTATAATTGTGTTGTGGTTGTTGAGGAGATGTGATTAAGGTTTACTGTTGACCTTGTTATTGTTCCGTGTTCAGCCGTTATGTTGTCCGAAGGTTGTAGATAATTCGTAACTAGGAATAATATTGTGACTTATGGAACAAGTAGAGTTTATGGATGATAAAAGTGTTGTGTGATTTTGGAGTTCACGGGAAACCCTAGAATACGTTAAGGACACTAGTTCAAACGACACATGAATAAGACAGCAGAGGGTATTGGGTATGTGTTGTTGAGATATAGGATATTGTTGTGATTTGATTTAAGGGGCCCTGCAAGGAGGAGTTGGAGACGGTAGAGGGTGACTTTGAGGATACCTGCAAAGGCAGTTTCGGACCCTGAAGTAATGACAGCTAGTGTTCCACACGACTTTGAGTCTATTAAGAGAAGTGACTAAAATACGTAGAAACTGGATCTAGTGACATCATGTTTGCGGGATCTAGATAGAGTGATGTAGGCATTTATTTGAAAGAATGGTAGAAGGTTCTTTTCTTGTCAGGTTATGATTTGAATTATGATCCTCGAGTAGGTAATGACTTATCCATGCCAACTAAGGGCCATATGCTAGTGTCTAAAGGAGGATATGGTATACTTTACGGTGTACCTAGAAACACTAAAGGACTTAATAAAACTTACTAAGATGATTGTGTTTCTGTTCGTTATTTTTTATTGTGCTTTATTCCATGTTTAATATCTTAACTGTTTAGAGTTCATCTTTGTTACATGATGTATCACTTGTGGGTTTGATTTTTCGGATAACTTTACTTATTGAGTTTTATTACTCATCGGTGCAATTTCTCTGCCCCTAGTGTTTCATACCAGATGGAGATGTGCAGACAGAGAAACAACCCGCGTAAGAAGTGCCGAGTGTTGATGGAGAGAAACTGTTCGTCTATATGTCGTACCCTTAGTTTGTACTCTCATATTTCTATTTTTAAGTTAAATGTAAATTCTGAGGGATAATTTGGTCATTTTAAATTATGCACTCTTAAATTTGGTTTTTAACTTTATTCAATAAATGATTGTGAGAATTTTGATTTAAATCTTGTCTTTTAATAAAATAAGATTTTTAAAAAATTACTTAATATTTCAAAAAGTCGATGGTTACATTTGATTTATTTATCGTTTTCAAATTTAGTTACTAACAAATTTGTGTAGTTGATGTTGTTTGTCTCATACTTGTAAAATTTTGTGATCTTTCTATTTTGTTGTATTTGGTAGCAGGTTAGTAAATATTGCTCGTATTTAATTAATTATAACATTATTTTCAAGATAGTTTTTCCTATTAGCAGAATCCACCAATGCCGGGAGCATAAAAGTGCATAAAATATAAACGAGTGTTACGATTCCATAAATTTTTTTTCGAAATATTTCCGAATTTAAAATCAATGTTAGGATTCATTTAAATTTAGAAGTATACGCACTCAAATAAATCTCCTCCATTCATTTTGAATTACGGAAAATCTTCTTAGAAATTTTTATGAAACCAAAGATTTTCCATAAAATAAAACAGTTGCCATATTCCCAAATGGGAAACCAAAAATTGTCAATTGTAGCATACACCAATTAGAAACCATTTTCCTATGGCAAAAACCACAATACATTAGAGTATCCGCAAATATGAATATTATACTTCCTTCGAACAGTCTTAATTCTTCAAATTCTTCGTAAAAGCTCAAGGCAACGTTAATTTAATCTTTTTAATATTATTTTATTTATCAAAACAATTGTTAAAAAAATAATTCTTTTATTTCAATTGAAATTAAATAAGTACAGAATTTGAAAATGAAATAACAGAAATACAATTATGGGTTTACAAATTTAAATTAAATGACAGAGCAAACTAAAAGTATGGCAGCAACATGTTAAACTCCTTTTTCGTGACCACAAGTTCTTCAAGCGGGGCTGGAAACTCCGTGTGCATGTCTCCATCTGATATGGAATGACAAAGACAGAGAAGTTGTTACTGTGAGTAATTAAACTCGGTAAAGAACATTACCCAAAAAGAAATCAAGTATGAGGTATGACACTAAACAGATAATAACTTAATGGGAGTAAACACGTAGATATGTTATGCTTTCATTCTTTCTAAGTTTCCAGGAGTAAGTATTAATTCTTCAAATCCTTCAGAAAGTCTAGAGGTTAAAGACGATAGCAGCACCAGTCCTTCAAAAACTCATTGGAGGCTCCAAAAAACCAAAGAAAGTTGCCGCCATATGAAGTTTCTACTCATAGTAAGAGTCCTGGAAAGTGTATATAACAAGCCCGCGGAATTCACGCTATTCATCCATCAACACTATTGTCAAAAATGCTACTTATAAGTAGAGCCGACAGAATTCCATTTGTCGATCAGGACCCTTAGCTTTATTACGAGCCAAAAGACAAGATAGATTCGCCTTTTCCCTTCCCACAGGGGAATTTCTTTCACTGCTCCATTCATTAGTAGATTATTTCTAAATTCGGATGTAGAGTCGACTTTCATGTGGAGTTTCTGGCTACTTTCTAGGCATGTTTCATTTTTGTGTTCAACCAGAAGTGTCATATGCCACAAAAAAGCTTATACAACAAGTACAAGCACAATGGTATGGTACCACTTACAAAAATACGTAGTAACTTCACAAACGCCAAAGTAATAGCAGACTCCTTCCGTTTGGTCTTCACCCAGCTTAGATTTTGAGGCTTATTTCTTCTTTTTGTCTTTGGCTTGTTTAACATCCTTTGTGAGCATTCTTGGAGCTATAGCCATAGACATTAGCTCTTGGAACAGCAGCTTACAGGCATAAGGAATGTGAGCCTGCATACAGAGTTATCAAGAATTCAAAACGTAAACACTATTTAGATCTCTCAGAGACAAGAGAGAAAGAACAGATAACGGAGAAGGGAGGGCTCGAGCCCGGAGTTGAAAAATTCTTTCATAGTGGGTGGTTAGTACTTTCCAAGTTTGACCCAAAAGATATTAACAAATTGTCTTATAGATCTCAGAGACAATGAGAAAGTACAAAAAAGTTAGAGAGATGGATTTTGACCTGAACAATGTCGGTTTTGTTCTTGCAACTTCTGCACTCGAAAGAATTCTTCTTTAGGTTTGCAATAACTATTCACCCACAACGCTCACGCACGTGAATTCTATAGGCGTCACTTTGGTCGAACAACCTTTCCCATGAGGCTTGTGGAGAGCCCTGCTGATGTTGTACATGGTCTCAAACCCGCGCATTTGGTATCCACAATAATGAGCTGCAACCCTAGCCATGATACACTCAATGAGCTGCCCAATTGTCATTCGAGAGGGAATAGCACAATAATGTCGGGTGTGATCCCTTCCATGGTCCATGGCATGTCTTCTTGTGTACACGTCATGCCAACTGCTAAACTTGTCCCCAATCTATGGTATCCTAACTGATCTCACCCTTATTTTAACAAACGTCAAACCATCTGCATTTGTAGTCAGTAAAACCTACAAAAGTATACACAAGAAGATGATAACAGACTAATAGAATCTGAAGTTAAACAGAAACTAATCCAATACCTATTTTATATTCAATAGCATATAAAAACAGTAAAACCAAAAAAGAACATCATTTCAATATGTTTCCCTTGAAAGAGCAGAAATGTTTGTCTCTTAGGAGACTCAAACGAAACACAAGTGGAGTACCAAAATTCTTATAATGTCAAATTCTTTAATGTTTTCAAAATGTTATCAAGACGTTTCCAAAATGTTTCCTTTTCCTTGCTAACTGATACAATATACCAAAACAAAATTTTGACCCTTGAATGAGGCTTACCTGGTCCACCATCCCAGTTTCACTGTGGTGCAAGCTCATACTATGATCACACGGTGCAGAGGGACCTTGAGTTTCTTCCTGAGCAATGGGAGTAGTTTTCCCAATAACTACATCTTCCCCTGAAACTCTTGTTACCTGAGATAAAACCATGTTTCACTATCGGAAAATTTCACGTCATATGCAGGACAAACCAGTGAAAAAAAACAAAAGCTCCCGACACTCACAGGAGGGGCAAGATCATCATCATCCAATTTATCACAAGAACCATGTCGCATCCCCTGTAAACCAGTTCGTGTCAGAGGTCATTGTCCAAATACAGCAGATTAAGAACATAAAATAGTGAGCAAGTGAGAACCGCCACCAAAAATGAGGAAGAAAGCAAGTGTATATAATTAGGGCCTTACAATGCCAGCAGGTAGATGCCTGAAGTGAAGGTGTTCCATGGCTGGAGTAGTAACAAGAGGCTTCTGAGGATAGTACAACACATAAGCCAACGTATCCTGGAAAAAATAGATAACCATTGAGTTCTCATGCATAAAAAATGCCAATATAGACATATTCAACTCAAAAGAGAAGGGGGGAAGGGGTTTGATATTATACCATTCGAAATTGGTAGTTGGTGACTTAAAGACTGATGGCCTGCTTACCCATTGCCGATTGATAGTATTACGTGGGGACTGATGGACCAAACAGCAAATCAGTGAGATAGTAAATCAACACTTGTAGATGATCAGGAAATAGTCACTAGCATGGTAAACTTACTTGGTTATGGTCCGGAAATGGTATAATTGAAGCAAAAACACCTAAAATCAATGACGGGTGAATTTCACAGTGCATATAAGTTTCAGAATAGGCCTCCTCTGGATTGAGTCTTGTCATACGAGATCCTAAAACAATTAAAAGATTAGGTTCCAGGAAGTGCTTCATATGAACTCGGGAGCAGCTCAAGGAACAACATTCATGTTTCGCAGGAGACCAAAAGTAAATGCTGAAAACATGTAGCGATTCTCCAAAAGACACAGAAAATCTGAGCTGCTTCGACACTTCATAGAAATATCAACATAAAGCGCAAATAATTTTGCCAGTTCATTGGTTCAGGCAACGTTCTCAACATGTGTTCCGCAACACTTGCTAAATGTTGTCTGGAACATTCCCTTTTCCTAGTTTTGATTCTTGGAAAAGCTTTCACCCAACAAAAACTAGTCTTTGGATACTCACATTTATAGTCATGGAAATCATAGTAGTCTCGTCTCCTCTTCTTCTGTATCAATGTATTCAATGTAGCTCTTTTGCTACTAGATCATGCCAGCCACCATTTTCTGCAGTTTCCTGAACGCAGTACAACGTACACCATCAATTTGATAATCACCATTCAAGTATCAAGGGTACAGTATTAATGTGTAAAGAAATTCAACTACCATACCCTCTGTTGTAATGCTTGAATATCCTTCTTTCTTATAAGAAGCCTTTGTTTCTCCACAATGTAACAGGGGACGACTGCAACGGCCATAATCAGTATATACACGCAGTTCTTTTAATCGGATATCTCCAACCACACCAATGGCATAGACTGATGCTTGATGTAGTAAGCCACTATACCAAGTGACTTGAATGGTAAGGGCTATCTGGAACTGCATTACAGAACCACAATATAAACTGACAAAAAGTATATAATGGGAAGTTAAACTACACGACGTTTTCCAAAGTAATGCAGTGAGAAACTAACATTTTACCTAAAGTAATGCAGAGAAAAGGCAGTGCGAATGCATTTCTAATCTAATATAAAGTCCTGGGGTACAACACCCCTGAAGCATCCGCTAGCAACTGATCCGCAACCGAAACCGGAACGGAACCAAAAACCTTCAACCCATTAACACTACGACCGGCCGTGTTAAGATTTGCCAACATATCCGCGCACTGATTTGCTTCGCGATAAACATGCTTAGGCATCGCAACACCGAGCTGGTTCAAGAGGCGCCTACAAGTCAAGATAATGCTGTTGAGATGGCCGTGATCCTTATCTGTATCCGCTAAAAGCCTCAATACTTCAGTAGCATCCACTTCAACTTCTAGTTGGTTATTCTCGAGACCCAATAGTTTTGCAAGTAGTAAACCATCTTTAAGAGCCCAGAGTTCTGCTGCAATGCTCGAATTAAACCCTATAGTCCGATGAAAACCGGAGATCCATCTTCCGTCGCTATCCCGAATTATGCCACCGCAATAAGCCGGTCCTGGATTTCCTTTCGAAGCTCCGTCGGTGTTGAGTTTGAATACACCGGGTTTCGGACGTGTCCAACAAACCATCATATATCCAATAGACCGCTTCTTAACCGTCCGGCCGCCATAATTACACGCTCTAAAATCTAGGCAACCACCACCTGAAAAACAATAATCTCAGAACTTTTGTCGAAAATTATTAAGGCGTGAATAAAAAATTGGCTCAAGTTAATTTTCATATAATAATATAATACTGGTTAAAAATTCAAATAGAATTTATTTTTTTTGAATTTTTTGTAATTTAATGAGTTATTTATTAATATAAAATTATGTCTCGTTGATATCTACTCGGAAGAATAATCATGTTATTTATTTAAATTTCTAATCATTGATATTTATTTGTTCATAATAGTCACGAATTCTTGTATAAATAAATTTCTTCCTACCATTGGAGAGAATGGTTTTTGGAAACACAACTTAGAAGTTTCGAATTAATTTATCGTTTATTCGTTTGAGTTTTGGATCATCATATAAGAGAGTACACAAATATTATTTGATTTGCTAGGCTCATTGATTGTAGTGATGTTTCAATGAAATTTCGATCATTTTATCCTAAGAGACATACGCATATGCAAATCGCGAGCACCGCAACGAGGAAGAAATTTGATTTAAAAATATAATATTTAACACTAGATTTGATCATGTTCATGAAATTTTGAAGTTATATTTTCTATGATTTCATTATTTTTGATTTTGATGTTTTACGTGAGAGTAACACAAAAAATATGTATATAATCTTTCTAACAGTGCCATCACCACTGCAGAACTTACCCCCACCGCTGCTGCCGTCACCGCGAGAACCCCAACCAAAAGCAGCCGTGACACTCATTGAACAAACCGATTATTATTAGGCCACAATAAAAACAGTGTACTCAGAAAGCTTTAGAAGTTTCAAACCCTGTTTTTAATGTTTCAAATCTTTAACAAAAAAGATTGAATTAATTGCTTCCTTCAATCTGCGCAGAGAAACTGTGTCTCTTTTTCAGTTCTAATTCTTTAGTCTTTACTGGAACAAAACAGAGCAGCCTAAATGACCCCAAACTCCACTATATATAAGGGAATGTCAACCCTTGATTTTTGACACATCACGTTTTAAAGACAAATCTAGACCGTTGAATTCAGTGTTTACTGCATTTGATATATACTCCTAGTCTCCTACCTATGGAAGAACTTGTCAGGCTTAAAACTGCATTTGATTTAGAAATCCAACCAAGCCTATCCATTTTAACTATTTTTATGTAATACGTT